>OOFC01025449.1:0-16569 GCA_900323345.1 Pseudochromis fuscus | reverse complement strand
TGTTGTGCAAATGTAGTGGTGCCTCTCGTCACTGTTAAGGGTCAAACTGAAGTTGCCCTCTCCGGTGCATATTGGTGTTGGGAAGGGACCACTCACCCGGCTTGTGTTTCACTGAACCCCCTGACAAACAGTTCTGTGCACATAATAAAGATTTTACACATGAAATCCTCTGTTGTTCTTCTTATCTGTGTCACCTCTGCCAGCTAAAGTGTCACAGCGAAGTAAAATACCAGAGTGGAGCTTTTTATGCAGGTGAACAGAGCTCTGTGCTGGACATGTTGTGTTTCTGTGAGCAGTCACAGGAAGTTCACTGGTTATATTTCCTGACTCAGGTCTGAGATACCATGTAGTATTTCTACACTTATACATCCTGTATATTATAGTGGTAAAACATAAAACACTACATTTCCACAGCTGTACTATGCAGATCTATATAAAAAAATTAAAATGTTAGATGTTAGCTGAAATATTTAAGTAAGTTAGTGTTGACTAATAATCCATGGGTTGTTTTGATAGCATTACAATCACATAAGTTTTTACTGTAAGAGGACCTTGCTGTTTAAACACTTGGATGGTAGTGATAGATGGATAAAAAAACGAAGAAAGTGATGGTTTTACTAAATATCTGTCCTAGTAATTCAGAGTTCAAGATCTTAATCACAGAAGTGACGATGGGACTGGGTTAATTTGTAACCCAGTAAGAGGTTGTTTTTGTCCAAACAACCTAATATTGAGTAAAAACAATAAATTGTTGGTTTAAAAATAACAACATTATGGTTAAAAACAAAATGTTGGGTAAAAACAACAAAAGCCTGGCCGGTTTACTGGATTAACTTATCCCAATATGTAGTTATAGTCCAATATTGACACACTTCTGGGTTAAAACAACTCAACATTTTCCACTGTGCACATTATAATTTATTTGCCTCTGCATAATGTCGGTCTTTTCCTATTCAGTACAATTTGTCTCTTCATGGTGACGCCAAAAACAAACATCTTATCTTTGTGTCACTTTTTTTTTTAACCACATCTCGAAGTGACTCACCAGAGCAGGAAGTGACAGTTAAAATTTCCACACAAGACAAAATGCTTCCTTAGAGGGTCCAAATGTGGGAGTCCAGGCTTCATACTGTCACAGGGCAGCCCACCACCACCATGCAAATCCATTCTTACATCCACCTTCTGGCTCGTTTTATTTTTCACACTATACACACACATTTTCTCTCTCTGTTCTGAACCATCAGGACCTTGAAATGACTGCGTTTTTAACCACATGAGATTTATCTTAAGGCTTCACATGCAAGAAAGCATCAGAGCAGTTTACAGAACTGAGCACTTCCTGCTACTTTAAATAAAGCAGTAATCAGAGCAGCTGTATCGGAGCACTCCTCAGCTTTCCTTCAGTGAGGTAAGACCCATCTCCTGACAATAAATGCATGTCAACTATTAAAATATGAGTCAGTGTAGGACTTTAATTCATCAATCTTCAGCAATGAATCAAAAAGCTTGTGATAAGTTTTACCTCCTGGCTGATACAAACTAAAGCTGTGTGTTTCAGAGGGAAGTGTCTATATGACTAATCTGAAAATGTGATGTAGTGCTGTTGTTTTTTTTTAAAGTGTGAACACTTCCTGTGTCTTGTATCGAGCAGTGTTACCGCAGCATGCCAGTGCTGCCAGGATGTTCTACAGAGAGGCTGAATTCAACTGAACCTTATTAGATTCACCCTCCGCTCCACGAGGTAAGACGTGACAGGTGTCTCTGGGGACACTTTCTTCAAGGGTCCACTGTTTTGGTTGAATGCTTCAGGCTTTAAAATCCACTGTCTCACTTATGTAATGCAGTTGTATAATAAAAACACTCTGTTACTTTCTATTTGAACATTTTTACCAAAGAAAACAAACTTATCTGCATTATTTTCCTTCTGTGCTAAATCCTTAAAACTTCAAAATAAAATCTGGATTGTTCTTGTGGCTTTTATACAAGTTTTACATTTGCTGTTCAAATGCAGTAGTTTCTGTGGAAATGAAGCAAAGGGTGTGGTCAAAGACACATGATTGTGTCATCATAAGATGTCACTCGCAGACACATGACACACATTTTTTTCCCCCCATGTGTGTTGTTTTACTCCATCTACAGCCATTTAGTAGTTCTCTTGACCAAGAAGTAAATCTTGATCTTTTCTGTTATTTTAGATTCAAGATCCAACAATGAAGCTGCTGAGCGTGAAGACGTATTCTGCTTTTCTATGGGGAGTGTGTGTTTTGTTTGCTGTGGAGTGCCTGACTGCTTCCACGCCACAGACCAGCAGCATCCACTTCACTGCTGAGCCCGACCACACAACTGGGGGCCCGACCACTGCGCATGTACTTCACAGTGAAGAGGAGTCGCAGCCTGCAACTCTCAAACCTGCAGAAGTCAGTGTTGCTGCAACAGTGGAGAACAAAGTGTTAGTCACAGAGGAAAATCAAAACACTTTCAGCTCAAATGGCAGCACAGGTGGTTTGGCTGAACTGAGCTCTGCCTCAGCAGCAACAACCAACCCGGGATTTCTTCATACTTCCAGGGTGGTGACCGTAACTGTGGGAGAACCCGAACCGTCCAACTACACAAGGATCACAGCTGAACATACAGACGATCAGCTGCATCAACAATCACACACCACCTCTCCTGCATCCACTGCTGCAGCAGTCTCAGCAACAGTGGCAGTGTCTTCTTCACAGCCCACAGCCATCCCCCAGCCTGAAGTCACCACCGAGAGGTCCTCCACCACCTCTTCTGATGAGTCTACTCAGGTTCCTGTCTTCATTCAGACCCTCAACACATCCACAATGACAACAACCCCCACCACTGAGGCAGCACCTGTGTTTGTCTCCACTTCTGTTACAATGCCTGAGACATCCAAATCCAGCACTGAGCTTTCATCTTCATCTCCGCCTAGTCCTGCTGCAAGTATCTCCACATCACAGTTTCCTGGGTCGACCTCTACTTCTACCAACACCTCAACTGATTCTCCCAGCTCCACGACTGACGTGTCCACCAGTCCTGCAGGAATCCTGGTCCCCCGTCACCCTGAGACAGCTCCGACAAACAAATCACATCCAGCAGCTACAGCCGCACCCTGTGATGCTTCAGAGAAACGCTCCAGCACCGAGGTCCAACCCTGCTCCTCCCGAGGCGTGGTGAAGCACTGCCTCATCGTCATCGCCGCCTTGGCCATACTGGCCACCATCTTCATGGTTTCTACCATCGTCCTCTGCACCAAGCTGTCAGTGAGAAAGTACAAGGTGAAGAAGGCGAAGAAGCCTCAGTCTTCAACTGAGATGATGTGCATCTCCGCTCTGCTGCCTGAGAGCACTTACACCAGCTCTTACACTTACACAAGACAACGCAATCCAGTCACCAACGGGGTCCTGGTGATGCCCATGGGTGGAGACAGCGACGAGGATGGAGGAGATAACCTCACTCTGAGCAGCTTCCTTCCAGACAATGACCGATATGTTTAGATGGATTTCTAATCACTGACATGTGTTTTGATTACGTTGGACTGGATGGATCTGTCTGATGTCAGTGACGTGGAAACAGTTGCTGTTTGAATCAACTCATGCTTCCTCTTTGCTGTTGGTGGTTTAGCTTCACTGCACGGCCTGTTTCAGTGGAGGAAGAGACAGAAACCACAGACACACAAAACATAAAAACATTTGCTGTTTCATGTCCAAACTCCATCAGCTGATTTATCTGGGATTTTATGAGGTCAAGTAATGGATTTGGGGTAGAAGTCAGTACTTTTTGCATATCTTACACTTTCCCTTCACTGGAGAACTGAAGCCAGGACGAGGAGGGTGATCAAAGTGGGTTTTTTTAAACATCCTGAGTTGAGCCCTGATGGTATTTCACTTTGCGACAGGAGACAGGAAGGCTTGCACTGTCAAGGGATTACTGTTCTTCACAGACTCTTACAGAGCAGATCTGGTGGCTGCAGGTTTAACAGTGTGAATGAAGCAGGATTTACATTGTGTGTGTGAGCACAGATGTAGTCTTGCTGTTGTAATAATTTATTAAATGGATGTCCTTTTTTTTTACTTTACAACTTTACTGTTGTTGCTTTTGCTGCAGAAAAGAGAGACAGTTTGGAGGCTGTTAGTGTAGCAGGTCACACAAACCTAACATTTTATATGTCTTATTTTATTCTTTGTTGAACACACTGTATTTCCCCCATGACATGTTATAATTCCAGGATCTTTTTCTATGAGGTGACTAAAAACAATCAGATCTTAGAGACTCTTAAAATAGAGTATTACCAAAGTTTTTCTTACTTATTGCCTGAAATTGAAAACTGAACAAATAAGAGCTTGTGTGATAAACTGTGAAACCATAAGAATAAACATCTCTATTCTGCTCTTCTATTTTACAAGGAAAAGTATTTGTAAGATGTCTTTAGGTGTCTCTCACTGGTAAACAGTCATAATAAAACTGGCTACTCTGTGAACTCAGTCACTTCCCTTATTCATGACGCTTCACAAAAGGCTTTTCTTCTACGCTGGACTGGATTTCATATTCACTTCCCTTCCTGTGAAAAGAAAACAGTTCTCTGAATGCTATGAAGCCATGTTTTTTTTTTTTTTTACTCCTCTGCTGAAATAGACACCAGTGACTATCAACAGAGCTGAGACAAATGTAAACCTGGTGGATGCTCATGCTCCTGATGACCATATAAAGCTTGACTTGTCTCTTGAGGGATCACAAACACAGCAGACTGGCCAGAAAAATGCATTCACTCATACACGGTCCCACTCTTCCCCTAAAGTGGTCACACACACACACAAACACCGTGTGATTTTAATTGCTTGGCCTCTGAATAAAAAACACCACATTGTTTCTAATGCTGTCTGGCCTCCCCCCCGTCCGTCTCTCCTGGAAACATTAACCTCTTCCTGCATGAACAGGACACTCATACAAGCTGCTCCCTGTGCCCTAAAGGTTAGCTGTTTGTCATCAGTACAAGAGCAGAGGGGTTAACGCGAAGGTCAATCTGTCAGTCAGATGCTCCCTCTGATGAAAACCTGGAGTCTAAGTGTTGATTCATGATGCTTTTGTAGATCTGAAGTATTTATGTTTTGTTGTGTGGGCCTTGCACATCCAGTTAACCACACAGGAGAGTGGAGAAGAGGTCCCTGCCCCCACAGCACATTATAAACTCCTACCTAACAAGAACAATCTGTGTGCAGGCCGGAGAGCTCAGACTCTCTTGGGGAAAACTGAAGGGGGAGGAGAACAGTGGA
This sequence comes from Pseudochromis fuscus, assembly GCA_900323345.1. Lineage (NCBI taxonomy): Eukaryota > Metazoa > Chordata > Actinopteri > Pseudochromidae > Pseudochromis > Pseudochromis fuscus. Next base: position 11,287 of record OOFC01025449.1, on the reverse strand, counting down.
GAGGCAGAAGGAGGGATCTGTCCTCATGGTTAACGACTTTTTTTTTTTTTTTGCTCCATCCAGACAAACCTCCACGCTGAAATCTGAAACTGCAGAAGTGGCGTGGTTCAGCGAGCATTCGCCACACTCTGCCGTGCTCTGTCTAAGTTCACTTTTTCCAGGCTGGTTTCACTCATCCTCCATCAGAGGGGATTTCAACAGACAGTCCTTCTACTGCAGCTCATGGGGTGAGTGAAACGTATGATTTCAGGGCATTTTTCATCTATGTTAAGTTATCCATTAACTGCTGCATACTCGAGCAGCACTGGAGCATCTTGACATGATGTTAGCTCACATGATGATTTAAAGTGGGTGGTGTGTGACAGCATCATGATGCCTTAAGAGCAGCATCCAGACTCAGGAACAGGATTAATAAACATCATTAGAGACAGTATTTTATCAGTTTTAGACATTAAAGTGGACCAAAGACTTTATTCTGTTGTCAGGTAACATTTTACAATTTCAACTTTTCTTAAATTTGCTGAGTGAGGACTTTTATTCTGCATGTGCATGTGTGAGCGTATGACCCCCTGTGTGTGCATATGTCCATGTGTGTGATTGCACAGGCATGTAGGACATTGTATATTTGGTCTGGGGTGAGTAGGAGAGAGTGATTAATTTGGGAAGGAAAAAAAAAAAAAGAAACTCCCAACCCCCTTTTCCAGATGAGAGCAGAGTTTCATGTGGCCCAGCTTGCACACAGATGGAGCAGACTGGGGATAAAAGTGCAGGAGCTGCTGCCAGTTGACACACAGACCGAGCAGAGAGCTGACTGTGATCCAAACAAATAAATACAGCAAAGTTAAGCCGTGTTTAAAGTGTCCCATGTACCCCTGGTGGTATCAAGCCATGCAGATGGTTTTGGGATGATTCTTCCACCACAGCTGTTAACTGGGAAAATAACCATGTATTACTTTAATAATATTGTTGTTCTAACTCTGCACGCTGGGTTTTAATTTGTATGGCTGTTAAATATACTTTTAAGTTTATCTGATGCATAAAAGTTCAGGCAACAGTGCAGAGCAAACATTAATGACTGAAAGTGGTGTAATCAAGTGAATGCCACATTTATATTATACCTACTTTAGACAAATTCTCCATCTAGAAACTGCTGATTGAACATTTAAATTATATTTAATATGCACAGACTTTGTTACTGTGCTACATAAATATGTGGTGTATACAATATTGAAGATGTGATGTGGTTTACATGCAGGTTTTCAGTCCACTATTATTATACTAACTATATAATAATGAATAATAAAACAATTTTGAATCACAGTAGGGAATGTTGTTTCCAGCTGACATCTTTGTTTGGCTAAGAAAACAGCGCCACAGCTTGAGAAATTGGTTAAATCTACATGTTTTTTTATTTTATTCAGATAGTGTTTAAGGAATCTTTTAAAACCTTCACTACAGCAGTAAGTGTTGGGAAATGACCATATCTTCAGAAACACAGCTAAACTCTCTGACTCAAATGTAGATCCAAAGGCACAAACTGTGGGTATTTGCTTAGGTCCTGACATATGGTACTGACATTTCACTTACTGGCGTCTGCTGTTATTTACAGATCCTGCGGGGAAACAATGCTCCCGATGGCCCTTCATCAGATTGGTCTGTGTGTGGTGTTTTGCATCAGCAGCACCCTGGCCACACCCATCACTACACTACTTTACAGCTCTCTGGAGGGAAGCACAGATGAAGACGACTTTAAGTTTTTCTCCTTAAATGCCTCCCTGCCCACCATCAACAGCTCCTTTGTGCACCAACCCACACCTGTCGACTCAGCCCAAGAGGAAACCCCGTTTCTGAATCAGCTTGTGAGCTTTCTGGAGGAAAACATGCTCCTCATCCTTGTTGCATCCACTCTCATCCTCCTCATCTTCCTTATCATCTGTGGGGCAATATTCATGAGCCGCAGGCGCAAAGTCAGTGCCTACTACCCTTCTTCATTCCCCTCAAAAATGTATGTGGACCATAGGGATAAAACTGGGGGAGCTAAACCCTTTAATGAAGTGCAAGAAAAAGAGGCTCCTGAGCAGGAAGGTGAGCCAGTGGACTCTCACAAGCAGCTCCAGGCTGACATCATGAGGGCTGCCAGGAGTCTGCGCACGCCAAATAAATCTGTCGAAGCTGCAAAGAAAAGTGACTCCAGTGAGAACGCAGCAGACAACAATCCCGAGGACAGCTCTAAACCAGATGGCAGCATCCTGGACCAGCAGCTACCAGGTCTCCCTGAGGAGAAGGAGCTGTGCGAGCTTTCTGACAGTAAAGCAGCTGCAGGCGGTTCGGAGCCGAGTCCTCCAGAGCAGCCACATCCAGAGGAGGATGATTCACAGGAGCCTCTGACTGGCAGGAGTCTCCGACCCCCCTCTCTGCACATTCACAATGACTCTGCTACACTTCAGCTGATTGCAGGAGAGAAAACTGCTTTCTAAAAACTGTGATTTACATTTGTTTCCCAAATTTGAATTCAGAAGAAAAAAGTTGAGTAAATCTTCCCAGATTTCTCCAGTGAATGCAGGAACATTGAAATGTGGTTCTACAATGTTTTGTTACAATGAGTGTAGGTCAGATATGTGACTGGATATTACCAGACATGCTTTTTTCTAAACATATTTCATGAGATAATGTTTTTGCTGCTTGAGGAGCTCTCAATCTTTTTGTCTACATCCTGAAATATTCCTGCATACAGGCTGCTACTGTAAACAGCCACCACCTGAGATCCTTGGTTTACATGTAAGCACAGTAAAATGTACAGAATATTACAGACTCCAGCTAAGGAAACTTTTTACAGACATATTAGCAGGAAGTCTGCAGGTGTCCACAATAATACTGAATTTATTTCCTTTAGATGAACAAGTGATCAATAAATCAGACTCAAATCAAAATATGATTCAAGATATTTTTATTGCAGACTTTCAAGGAAGCATTACTAAAATATAAATCACATTTAAAATGAAAGGACCCTTTCTTGGTTTCAAGCCACTCTGTTTAATTGCATATCAAAAAGTCGGTGCTTCAAGTGCTGACAGCTTTTAGCTTCAATCAATAAGGCTCAACAACCCAAACAGTGCTCACTTTGTGCGTTTACGTGACAGGCTAATAGGTACAATACAGAGGGTTGGAGGACCACAGACTAATACAGGACGCCTGGGCTAACACTGCTACACAGGCTTGATGATGGTGTACTTGTCATCATTACTTCAGGAATGTGAGGTGGTGATGCCAGACAACTGCTGCTTCTCTTCTTGGAAGCAAGAAGCAAACGGTGTCCAGCACCGGGGAGAGTGCTCGGTTTAGTTGCTGGCCCTGACTGCCTCCTGCTGGTCATCATGTTGCTTGAGGCGATAGTCAGCGAGGGCTGCCTTGATGGCATCCTCCGCCAGCACTGTGGGCAGAACAAACACAGGTTAAATGTAAAGAAGTGTGCAGAGCAGTTTGAAAAAAGGGATTAAGATCAGTGACGTTCACTGAAAACTTACTGGAGCAGTGGAGTTTAACAGGTGGAAGACTGAGCTCTTTGGCAATGTCAGTGTTCTTGATCATCAAAGCTTCATCAACCTGAAGAGAAACACAGAAAAAATGTTTTAACTACAAAAACCTTTCCTGTCAATCAGGCAACAAGTACATGATGACAAATACGAAGGTCGGTACATAACACATGCAGACAGAGGCAGAGAAAGAAGTGATGTGTTCACTCACAGATTTGCCTTTCACCCACTCAGTGGCCAGAGAGCTGGAGGCAATGGCAGAGCCGCAGCCAAAGGTTTTGAACCTGGCATCCACAATCTTCCCCTGGTCATCCACCTCAATCTGTCAAAGATGTTCACTTTTAAAGATGAAAACTAACTCACTGTACAACAATGATAATGATGCAATTCTTAAAATTACACATCACCATTCAATTTTGAACCAGTGGATCAAAATGACTGTTTGTTTTATTAATCAAAGTAAACTGTACCGGGAGTTTCCCCTAATAAATAACACTAAAAATGCTCTAGCAATACTAAACTAAATCATTTAAGATTCATCAAAACAAAATGTAATGCATTAGCAATATGTGCATGGTTCTTCCAGGTACTGTTCAACTGTGTTATTATAAACTATATTGATGCATTTGCCCTAATGGCTCAGTGTGTGTAAAACACATACATATTCATCCATAAATAAACAAACATACTTGAAGCTTCATCACATCTCCACAGGCTGGAGCTCCCACCAAACCAGTTCCAACATTCTTGGAGTTTTTGTCCAGCGTGCCGACATTTCTTGGGTTCTCATAATGATCCACCACCTTCAGACAACAGAGAAGGAAAACACTGTTGGTGTAAATGCTTTGCTGTGAGTACTCAACAATACTCCACAGCTTAAGAATGACTGTAGCATCCTGGGAAGGCATTCGCATTTCCCTAAAAATCACAAAAAGGATGTCTCAGCATCCCTGTTACACAACTACAAATTTCCTCCCTTACGTAAGAGACACTGAAATAAACAGATTAGGAGTGGATTTCATTGTCTGTTATACTCAGTCCTCCATCCTGCACCCCCCCCCTCCCTTGAGTTTCTGCTGAGTCACTCTGACCTAGACAGTATATAATGCCTGAGCACAACAACATAGGACTGCATTTAAAACAAGAAATGTAGAATGAAATTAGCTTTGTATCTTAAATCCGTAAACGTATCCATCTTCGAATGATGGCAAACACATAACTGCTATTTCAAATGGAATCAGATGAGGGAGTTAATAGCAGAATTTAAATTAATTATATTTAAGCACAGAATAAAACAAACCAAACAACAATACATCCTAACTTCTTGGACCCTGTGTCTCCATGTTGCATCAGTCAAACTTGACATCTGAGTGCAGCTGTTGTTAGATGTATATATGTATATGTATATAATAAAAAATGATCCATGCCTATGACGAAGATACAACTTAGGTATTACACAACATCTACCTGTTCCACGCTCACTGTGCTAATTAATAAGCTTTAAGTATTAAAACTGTGCCAGTGACTAGCTGGATGGAAGATTAGTGACGCTGTTTTTAGTCTCACACTTGAAATACTGTTAAATGTTCTTGCTAGCATCTCATATGTGGCTATTTATCTGTCTCTGCATCTCCCTCATCACTATGTAACAATCAATATGGCAGCAGACTGATGTAACTTTGCAATTGTCCTACCAGCCACAGAGGAGCGACCTATCGGTGGTTATTTGTGGTGAATATAACCACTGTTAACCACTCTCATGGAGCTTGTACTTAGCTATAACATTAACCAAAATAACAACAGCAATATCTGTCAACATTAGCCCAATAACCGCTGCGGTACTGAGACTCAGGATCACTTTAGTGTAAATATATAACATGTAGTGTGTTTTACCTTCTGGTGGTAGCAGCACTGGGTGATGAACTCTGGAGCAGACAGCCTCCTGGAGATGAAAGTCAGAGGATTCAGACACTTCTTGGCTACAGTGCCCGCCATGATGTGACAGTGGCGCAGTTTGAAAGAGCAGAGCAGCTCGAGCCCGGAGCAACACCGGGAACGACGCGTCACCGTTAGGGGGAGGGGCTAACTAAAGCCAACACTTCTGCGCATGTCCGGTTTGTGTAAAACAACATCCTTTCATCAGTACAGTGAAGTGAAAACAACGCATTTGTCTATTTTTACCTAGGAGGTTATGTTTTTGCCGGGGTTTGTCTGTTTGTCTGTCTGTCTGTCTGTTGGTTTCCAAAATAACTCTAAAAGTTACAGACGGATTTTGATGAAATTTTCAGGGATTGTCCAGAACAAATGATTAGATTTTGGAAGTGATCCAGATCACCGTCTGGATCCAGGAATTTTTTGAATGATTCTTTAACGTTGGGAGATAGGGCCATATGGACATTTATGCATATGACTCCACCAAAAATGGTCAAGACACTTTGAAAAAAAAATACAGGACAAGTTTCTGACATGGTCTACAATAAATCAAAGATTGATCCGGATAAAGGAATAATTTTGGATAATATGATCCAGAATATGAAAAAATCGATCTTTGAAACTCTTTACAAAAAAACAAATGAAGCTAAAAACATGCAACAGACATCTTTAAACAGCCACGACGCTGTGGAACTAATATTGATATAAATAAATGCAAGACTAATACTAGTAATATCTTTGGATGAAGTCACAATATGGAAGGAAATGTTGTGCACTCTCCGAGTGCTTTTCTAGTCTACTTATTTAATGTGCTGAAACTGTGTTGTTTTAGTAAACATGATCTTTATTAATAAGCAGTGGTGAAGATACTAGTATATTAGAATTTCCTACTTGAGTAGAAGATACTCAAGTATATTAGAGCAAGTGTTGTGCAAGTTTGAGAAAGGCTACTCACAGAAGCCGTAAAAGGACATGACTAAATATATTTTTATTTTCTCAGGGGTTTTTTTCTTGATAAGTTAATTTCTGTGGTTTTCTCTGGATTTTGAGTTAGTTTTCCCTTTTTCAAGGTTATAGGATAATTTCTTCTTGTTATCTCCAGAAACCAACCTTTGTTGTTATAAATAAAAGTTTGTTTTCTCACAATAACAAGAAAAATAGCTCAAGAATCATTGAAATTAACTCATTATCACAACAAAACAGAGAAAATAAAAATGTATTTAGTCACATCCTTTTAGGGCTTCCCTAGCTACTTGTGCCTGTTATATTTATTCTATTACATTATTTGATAGTTATTGGTACTGGTTATTTGACAGCATAACATTGTATCTAATATTTCATGCATTTTTTTTATCATTTGAAAATATGGTGCATTATGAAAGATTATGCTGCCAGATGGGAAAGAAGCACTCAGACTCTTTGAAGTAAGCAAAAGTATATGAAAATACTCCATTACTGTTGAATATCAGCAGCAGACATATGTGTGTTATATGTGATTATTAATACTGATCATAGACAGTTGAACAACACCATGTTGTTTTTTGGAGACAGAAGTGACCATATTTGGATATGAAGGGAAGACTGAGGAGGTGGCTCTGACCCTTGAACCCGAGGACACTGACCAATGTGTAAGAGACTTGAGTTTATGGTCGTGTCATTGGAGAACAAGTCTGTCAATCAAGCTAACCACCCTCCTAAATATGAAATTTTTTGAAGCCTAATATCTACTTAATGATTTTTCATATGGACCACCAGATCACTGAGAAGAAGAGTTGAGTTTAGCTAATGACATCAGAATGACTTGTGGAAAAATTATTAACCACGTCATGAAGTATTGCACATTTTTATACTTCCACATTGATCTCATTTTTGAGTTCTAGCTGATTCGTCCATTTCTATACACAGTCTATGATACTGATGCCTGAACATGAACCTTTTTATGTTGTTGCAGACATCTTAAAGAATGCATTTTACTTTGTAAACTAGACCATATGCTTTGTATGGCTATTTTAAATCTGCAAGGTAACCAGCAGTAACAATGGAGTAAAAAGTATAATATTTTGCTCTACATGGCGGTGAGTATAAATATTTAGTACCATGAAATATTAAAGTAAAGCTCAAGTACCTACAAGTACTTGAGCAAATGCACCTCACAGAATTAGTTGCTGTTAGTTGCCACGTGAGAATTGTTCTGAAAATATTTACTCAGCATTTTTTTTCCTGTTGCATAACAGTGGCATGTGATTTTTCGGGAACTGCAGAGGAATGTTTATGTCAAATGGAAAACAAAACATTGCATTGGTTCATCAATGTGTGGAATCCAAAAACTGTAATAGCCTGGACCTGTATTTAATATTTCACCTCAGCAGGTAGCAGGAGCTGGGAGGTACTCTGGGCCTCATTAATATTACAGTTGAAGACTCTGCCCTAAAACATATTTCACTGTTCACTATGTACACATACAATTAAAAGCCTTTACATGTTTTTACTTGGAGATACAGATACATTTCACTGCAAATATGTCATATAGATGGTCTCAGACAAAATAGCATATGGAAGAAAAGTCCATAACAATAATAGTTATAGATTTTCAACTATGTGAAAACTGTCTTTTCAACTGTGTCAGTGTTGTCAGTTAAAGAATACAATGGGTGCAATACAGTTACTAGTTGGAGTTCATAGACTTCTTGACTACTATACTATTCTATACTTGTGAAGCTATACTATTCTATCATTTTACTGGTGGATTTTGGTGGACAGATTAAATTCTTTATCTTCACAAATGTATCTGTTTGGTTTTAAAATCATGGAGGATGCAGGAGATAGTGCAGCCATGAGACCACTGCAACATTTTTTTTGTTTTCTATAAAATATGAGTTTAATTGTGACATTCATGAGTGACTTTGGACATTTTGAGAATGAATGATGTTGACTTAATTTGAATATGTAGTAGGGATTATTAGTTCTACAGCCAATGTGTAAAGTTTGTGATGGTAATGATGTGGGTAAAGATCTTCCATTTAAACCAAAGCTTATTTCCTTTGTGATATAACAAACCCTACAAGAAGAGGCCACTCCTCATCTTTACAAAGTGGTCTCGAGTCTCACCTCTTTTGGCCAATTTTGTGTCTTTATGTGGTGGTGTGGTGGTGGGGATCCCCAAACTGGGATTGCAACAGGTTTTTTTGTTGTTGTTTTTTAACATTTTTAACCTTTGTGACCAAATGTCTCTTTCGTCACAGTTGCCAGAAACACTGCCCAGGAAACAGAAGTGAGAAGTGACATCCAGCAGCAAGGAACTCAGCAGGGCAGCACTTCATAGCAACTGCTTTCACATTGAGACACATCGTGAGTATTTAAAAATATTTGTTTGATATAAAATAGTCTACTTTTCTGTTATAATATTCTGAACTATGTGTGTTTATTTGTGTTTTTGTTAAAAGACATTGTTGTGGTACTTTATATTTCAGGGGAAGTCACCAGCATGGATCTGGATTATATTGAATATGAGGATTACACTCCAGCCAATGAAACTGAGAACAACAACAGCACAGGTGACCTGCTGAATTTTGGTGCTTCTCAGTCATCTTTGACTCGTGTTCTGGTTGCAGTCAACATCATTATATCTGTTATTGGGCTTGGAGGAAATGCCCTAGTGATTTGGATCTGTGGATGGAAGATGAAAAAAACAGTCATCACCACCTGGTACATCAGTCTGGCCATTTCAAACTTTTTATTCTGTGTTTTTTTGCCTCTTGAGGTGTTCTACATGATAACTTCACACTGGCCTTTTGGACAACTCTTGTGCAAGCTCACCTCCTCCGCCCTGTTTCTCAACATGTACAGCTGTGTGTTTCTGTTGGTTCTAATCAGCACTGATCGCTGCGTCATGGTTTTATTTCCCGTGTGGTCACATAACCACCGGACAGTGCCGAAGGCGTTTGGAGTCGTCGTCCTCATGTGGCTCCTTTCTGCACTCCTAACATTACCGTCACTGATCTTCAGAAAAACCACAGTCCATGGCTCGGTCACTCAGTGCTACACTGATTACATGGAGCAAGCCAGACACAAGGCGGTGGTACTGACGCGATTCATCTGTGGCTTCCTGATTCCGTTCCTAATGATTGTGTTCTGCTGCGTGGTGCTTGGTGTGAAGCTGAGAACTCTGACCCTCAGGTCAACAAAGCCCTACAAAATCATGGTGGCGCTCATCCTCTCATTTTTCTTCTGCTGGGTCCCCTATCACACCTTTGTTCTCCTTGAGTTCGACTTTAAAAACCACAGCCTGGAAGTTCTTAAAACTGGGCTGAAGGTGGGCGCCACCCTGGCTGCAGCAAACAGCTTCATATCCCCGGTTCTCTATGTGTTCATTGGTAATGACTTCAAACGAACCCTGAAGAGGTCTTTGACGTCAGGGTTTGAGGAGGCAATGGCAGAGGATTTTCGTACAGGTGGTCTGAATCACTCAAAGTCCAAGTCAATGGAAATTCTCCAAAATTAACTTGAAATACTTGCCACCAATGCAAATGAGTACTTCATAGTATGTGAGCATGATTGTAAATCTCGGTGATACTGAATGATACTGATATGAAAGTATATGTCATCATATATTTAATCACAATGTGTATGGCAGGGTATATACAGTATACTGTATGTGTAAATATTACAGATTTATTTATCCCTACAAGAAAATATATTTACTTTTACACAAATCTGTTCGAATTTTTGACACAATGATCACATCTGGAGGCTACCAGTTGTGAATTAGCAACTTTCAGCATTTTCTGTATTTTTTATTTTTTTACTTAAAGTGGATGAATGACTTTCTTGTGTCTGTATAGTTTGTTGTGTTTACTTCAAATTGCTCCTTGTACAATGAATGAAGTTTTTTTGTTAAATTTAAATAAAACTAATATTTACTCACATTTGTGTGACCATCAAAAACTGTCCCATCTGTTAAATGCTTTTACCAACTAATACGTGTATTCTTTCTTGTTAGAAATGGAAGCATTTGAATTATCCGGGGGAAAAAAATAATAAGCACACTGTATGAAATATTTAACTTTATTGTGTAAAGTATCTGAAATTTCAAACATAACAATATTACTGTATATTACTTTGCTTTATTTTAAAGCAATAAATACATGCACCCTGCTTGTGTTCATATTGCCGTGTTAGCAGTGGAGGAAAATGAAACATTCCTTATTATATTGTCAAATGTGTGTTTTAAACTAAATGAGATATGACTCAAAATCAGAAAGAGCTTCATTACTCAGTACATTTTCAAATACAATACACATAACAACAAACGTATGAAAAATGAAGATACGGGTAGGATCAATAAAAATATGCAGAATATGCAAAATGTGCACTAAATGAAACAGTGTGCAGTAAATGACAGCAAAGGATTAATACTATTCTTCTATTAATCAGTTGATAAGTGTTAGAAACGTCATGAGTACCGACAATCAACATGACATGAGATGCTATGTCATGTCTGATCGGTGGAACTTTTTGTTGAAGACCCCTGGTCATATACTGCATCTGTTTTTTTTTTTTAAAGTATTAAAGACGAGAGTAAACTACGGAAGCCCTAAAAGGACATGACTGAATACATTTTATTTTTTTCAGTCGGCAGTGATAGTGAGTTAATTTCAGTGGGTTTCTCAAGATCCAGAGTTATTTATCTTTTTATGTCAAAAAACGAACTCTGTTTATGAGATCATTTATCTCATTATATGATTATATATCAAGAGATTGTGATACATTTGTTATTTTGAGAAAACCAAAGGTAATTTATCTGATTTTCTCGAGATAACAAG
>OOFC01025448.1:7297-51212 GCA_900323345.1 Pseudochromis fuscus | reverse complement strand
TTGGACCATACGGCTACCGTAGCGGAAGTATTACTGACACATGCCTCGTGTTGTATTGTGGGAAGTGTGCCCCTAAGAAACATGGCGGATGCCTTTGGAGACGGTCTGTTCAGCGTGTTTGACGATGAACAACAAACTACCACAAGCAAGAAAATACCTATTTCTGTGGCTCCAGAAACCGGGTAGATACACTTTGTGCATGAGAGAGATTTGTGTTTTAAAACCCAAACGTTTTTGTTTAATTAACATTTTTTTCGTCCAGGCACCCTGAACGCAGCATCATGTGTCTTCATGTCAGCCAGCAACACAGTCCAAACGCTGACAAATTATCTAACGTGCCTCATTGTGCTGATGAACTTAAAGCGTCTTTATGTTATAATGCTGTTTTTCTTAAATATTACATTCAACCTGAAGTCCGGGTGTCCCTAACCGTTGGTGTATCTTTAACGTGCGAGTTATACATGGATAGCTAAGCTAACAAGTCTGCTTGCTTGCTAACTGTGTTTTTTTTTCTGTTTTCCAGTAAAGTTGTAGGGAAAAGTGGCAGCGACAAAGATGCAGGTGCCTCTTCCCGGGCCAAGAGGGAGGCAGACAGTGACGGTGGGGAGGAGGTGGTGTTTGGGAAGAAACCTCGACATGAGACCGTCTCTGCAAATGACCTAAAGTGAGACCAAATACAGCTTTGTTGTACCTTTGCAGGGTGGTCATTTTAACTACACCTGTTTATTTGGTGCAACTAATACAATTTTCCATTTTATGCTACTTTAAGCTTCTAATTTTTCACCTTTCATAAGGAAACACTGTAAACTCCTATACATTTGTGTGACAGCTGCAGCTAATTCATTCAATTTATTAATTCAGTTGATTATTGGCTAAATGTTAGAAAATGGTGAAAAACAATTCCCACTTTCCCAGAGTCTCCCAGAGAAAAACCTAAAGCTTGTGATACAAAACAAATTCTCTGAAACTAGAAGTTTGTAGCTCTTATGCCCTTTTTTTTATCTTGTGTTATGTACTTCACTACAGCACATCTACTAATCAGTTATTTGGTATTTTGGTTCCAGCACGTTAGCTGAAGAACTCAATTGCACTACTTTGTTACGCCACTCATTGATTATATATAAGCATGCTAAAGATCTGTGTGATTCATCCAAAACTGTAGCTATTGCATTCCAATGCAACAGTTCATTAGTTTATCTTAATCTCATTAAAGTAACTGTTTTTGTTTAAACTGTTTCAGATTTGAGAAGAATCAACTTTATGGATTTGTTGGGTTTGCAGATTGTGGTGTTGCACTGAGAGGTGTTTAGACTAATCTCAGCATCAGTGTAGATACCGAGTACTGACAACTGTAGATCTCAATCGTGGCATGTTCTTTGAGGAAGCTGTTATAATATGAATGAATGATTTTAATGTTGGTAGATGAATTATTAATATAGGATTCACGCAGGATCCTATGTATTTTGTTTTAAAGTTAAGAAAACAATTTTTTTGTCCATTTCAGTCTTGCAGAATTTATGCCTCAAGTGAAGGTGGAGCAGGTTGAAACTGTGGAAGGATGCTCACATGAGGTAAAAAAAGAGGCAAATTTGCTGTGTGTGGTGTATCAGTTTTTTTCATCTGTCTGTAATTGCTCGAATTTCTATGACTTGAAATGTCACCACTTTAATTGTTATAATTCTCTTCCGAACAGGTCGCTTTACCTGCCAGTGATGAATATAAACCACTGAAACCTCGAGTGGGAAAAGCTGCCAAGGTATAACACACCTTTTAAAACCCTTTTTTGTGGAGTTACTATATATATTTATTTATTTATTTATTTGTATTATTATTATTTTCATCAACGATGAAATGAGTCCAATGACATGGAAATTGTTCTCAGCAGCAATCACAGTTCAATAAAAGAAGAGTGATCCCACCTCTAACCCAGCACTGTACTGTTTTATGGGAAGATAATTAAAATTATGCATTGCACTAGTTGGTTTACAAGACTCTGCATTACTCTTGGGTTTTTTTCCTTATGTTTCGATATGTGCTCTTTGTCTTGCAGGAGTATCCTTTTGTTCTTGATCCCTTCCAGCGTGAAGCTATCTTATGTATCGACAACAACCAGTCTGTGCTTGTGTCTGCACACACCTCTGCTGGCAAGACTGTTTGTGCTGAGTGAGTGTCCTCACTGGAATCACTGTTGCTTTCATTGTAACAGTTGATTGTGTTTAACATGTGTTTCATATTGCTTTACTCCTGTACAGATGAAAGACAAAATTATGTTGTAAAAATATGTATAAGTTCAAGCTACAGAAATTAGTCTTCATGTAGACTCTAACGTCTCTAATTTTTACCAAGTACAGTTTACTGAACCAGTGCCAGTTAAGTAAGTCATTTAATATTCTCTGTTGCCAACATTTTGGGCTTTTCTGACATTTTCTCTGAACTGTGGTACCTTGTTCATGTGACACATGACAATTAAGCATTTAAAAGCATCAGTGAGAGGTACTCACAACCTTGATTTTCCAGTTATTGTTAAAAATCCTTCAAAAGCTCAAATTTAAGTACATATTTGAGCAGTCTCACAATGCAGATTGTTTTTTTTCTTTATTTTTATTGGTAGTATTTTGGTAGTGAGTTCAGCACCAGATGCCTTTTCAAACAAGTAGTGAGAACCGGACTTAAGTCTTACTGTGAATGCACTTTTTAAGATAGCAAAACAAAAACAATAATCCCAAGGCAAAGTTAGAAACAATTTTATCCGTTTTAATGCCAATTTTTACTTCAGTAATTGCTGTATGACAGTTTAGTGATGTAACCTGCTTTACCCTGGTAGATATGCCATTGCACTGGCTCTCAGAGAGAAGCAGAGAGTGATCTTCACCAGCCCCATCAAGGCCCTCTCCAACCAGAAGTACAGAGAGATGTACGAGGAGTTTCAAGATGTTGGACTGATGACTGGTGATGTCACCATCAACCCCACCGCCTCCTGCCTCGTCATGACGACAGAGGTGGGAAGCAGCCACATAACGTGTTATTAGAGATGTCAAATATCACCTGTATCCATTCAGTTTCCTGTTGAGGTCGGTCTGACATGTTGTTTTTTATTTGTCTCTCCCCCAGATCCTGAGGAGCATGCTGTACCGAGGCTCTGAGATCATGAGGGAGGTGGCGTGGGTGATCTTTGACGAGATCCATTACATGAGAGATTCAGGTGTGTACAGAGTAAATCACAACACAGTCACACTTTGGACTGACTGAAGTTCAGTGTTTGGTTGGAACATTCAGTCTCACACAAGAGCCAAATGAACAGAATTGTTATTAAGTAGCAAAAGAGATTTAAGAGAATTAATCAACCAAATCAACAATCCAAAATGCACCTCCCAACACCTGGATGTACCTGCAACAACATAATTCAGCCACAACTCATGCATCCGCAATCATGACCAAGGAGCGGGAAGCACACAGAGAACACAATGAACAAAGTTTATTAATAAATGTAAGGATAACTTGAAGTAAGCATGGAGAGTGTAATCAGTAAGATCAGTGGTGAAAGTGTCTGCATCAGTGGAAGAGTGTAGTGGGCAAAGTTTGTAGAGTACAACAAACCAAGGAGCTCAGGCAGGAGAGAGAGATATTGATCTCCAGACCTGCTGTTTATAGCTGCTCTGACACACAGGGCCCAGGTGTGCAGGTCTAGTAATGAAATTAGATGTTCTTCACTCTGCAGCTCGCTCTCTGAGAGAGTCATCACAGCTGGTCACCAGTTTGTCTTGTGTACAAACACATTATTATCCAGACTCTGTCATTTGAGACAGTGTTTTTAGTCACTAGTGTACCGCGGCACAGTGGTTGAAAAACACTGATTTAAGCCTGGTTTGTGTAAGCAGCTCTTGAGGTTCTGTAGTGTGGAAGTCTTCTTCTTTGTATTCATTTGAACATTTGTATGAGCAAAGCTGAAGGATCAGAATATAAAAACATTTGTGTGTGAGGCTCGTTGTTGCTAACAGGTCCTCTGTGTGTGTCTCAGAGCGTGGTGTGGTGTGGGAGGAGACCATCATTCTTCTTCCTGACAATGTGCATTACGTCTTCCTGTCGGCCACCATCCCCAACGCCAAACAGTTTGCTGAGTGGATTTGCCATTTACATAAGCAGGTGGGGTGTTGTACTGGTACTTATATAATATTTATGAGGATTAAGTTACTTGAGGATGTGATAATTACCCATCTGTTTATGAGGGAATCAAGCTAATGATTCTTTTGTTTATCGGATGTTTTTGCATCATTAATCAAGTATGTTTGTGTGATGTCTTTTGCAGCCATGCCATGTGGTCTACACAGAGTACCGCCCCACTCCACTGCAGCACTACATCTTCCCAGCAGGGGGAGACGGACTCCATCTGGTGGTTGATGAGAACGTAAGTACACCTGCAAACTGCTCTCATTAGAGTCTGTCTGAACTAATGAGTCAATGACTTCTACGCCAATGATTATTTCATCACTATGTATATTTCTTTGTTGTGCTAAAATGACCATTTGTGTGTTGGGTGTATTAATCACGAACAGCCATGATGTAATGTGTGCAATACATGATTGTGCTTTTCTTCAGGGAGACTTCAGAGAAGACAATTTCAACACAGCTATGCAGGTGCTGAGAGATGCAGGTGACTCTGGTGGCAGCAGTGGAGGTGGCAAATGGGACCCAAGAGGACGGAAAGGAGGCACCAAAGGTCTGTGTGTGTCTGTGGCAGTTTACTTTTAAAAACTTTAAATGTCTTCAGTTCATGATTTAATGTTCAAATTCATGTGATTTCATCAGGTCCATCCAGTGTGTTCAAGATAGTGAAGATGATCATGGAGAGGAACTTCCAGCCTGTCATCATTTTCAGCTTCAGCAAGAAGGAGTGTGAGGCCTACGCTCTGCAGGTGGCCAAGCTGGATTTCAACAGAGGTACGTAGATTTCTGGAAGAGTCGCACACACTCATCAGACTCTGGCCTGTCACTGAGAACGACAACATGGGGGATTTTTCATCAAGTTTTACACTTTGTTACAATCTTGGAAGAACTTTGAGTAGATAATATACAACAGTCCTGATGGTTCTGAGCAATGTGTGAATAGTTAAAAGTTACTTAACTAACCCATTTACCAACACTAATTCAGTTAGCCCATAAACCACAATCTTAATACCAAGTAATGTACTGGTACCATTAGAAAACCAGTCAAAGTTAGGTCAACCTGTGTGTCCTGCACATTCACAGTAATATAGATCAGTTACTTTTGTATTTTACAAAGTGTAGTTTCTGAGAATTTTGCTGTAATTATTATTTGATTAATTTTGTAATCTAGTAACATTTAATGAATATTGGTTTATCTGTTTTCCCAGCAATTAAATGTTTTTGCAGCCTGATAGTAGTAATTAGTACTAAGTGATTAAATATGAGCTTGACTTGTCTTCAGCTAAAATTAAACTTCTCATTTGAGAAGTTGCTGTTTACCAATCGATCTACATCCCTACCCTCACCTGTGGTCTGAAAAAATCAGATCGTGGATACAAGTGGGATGATATGAGTTTTCTCTGCTGGATGGGGGGCCTCACTCTGTGTGACAGGGTGAGGAGTTCAGCCATTCAAGGGGAGCTCAGAGTAGAGCTGCTGCTCCTCTTCATTGAGAGGATCCAGTTGAGGTAGTTCAGGCATCAGACTAGGATGATGCCTCCCGGTCGCCTCCCACTGGAGGTTTACCAGGCACAGCCAACTGGGAGGAGACCCAGAGGTCAACCCAGGACTCGCTGGAGGGATTACATCTTCCAGTTGGCCTGAGAGTGGCAGGGGATCCCCCGGGATGAGGTGGAGGAAGTTGTGAAGGGACAGAGATGTCTAGTTTTCCTTGTTTACCCTGCTGCCTCCAAAACCATGATGGACTTAGCGGTTGTTTTGCTGCATTTGTCACTTATTGCTAATAAAAGTCACACTGACAGTGAATTTATTATTATATCGAATGTTGGTTAGGAGATTGTCTTCGTACACAGATGTCAAAACAAACACATTTTTGTGATGAATTGCTGAGAGAGTTGAAATCAGGCGAGTGAAACCACTCACCAAAATACTAAATTGTTGGCAGGCTGAGTAGAATGAGTTCTCCCCACTGAGTGAGTGCCATGAATATGGCTCTTTGTGCCTGCACAGTCGGTCCTGCTGTTTGGTCCAGTGGATAAGTGGAAGAGTTGCTTCATGAGGACAAATCTCTGCATGTTTGGAGATAATCCAGCAGTACACGGAGCTTGGCTCATATCTTCCTGCTCTGGGCTTTTTCTTTTTTTTTTCTGAAGTAAACCAGGCTTATGAAGTCTTACTTGGGAAACTTTTTCCTCCCTGGTCTTGCTTTGTTTTTCCTGCATTGTGACATTATTATAAATGAGAAGGTTTGTTTTAATGCTGAGCTCCTCCAGCACTGAAGGCCTTTATTCTGTGAAAGCTGCCAATTTCTTCAAAATTGCACAAAACAAATCCCCAAACCCTCCCAAAGATAACATCTCATTTTCAAGAGTGTTTTTTTTTAGAGTTTTCTTGGAAAAATTTTTGAATCCAGTCGCATGCAAAAACGTTATTTTAAATTTAAGTTGAATTACATATGATCACATTGACATTTGGAGCTACATAAAAACTAATCACTTGAAATTTGACCCATGGTACAGACGTACGTTTGCAGTTTATGAATGAAAGTGACTTCATGCAAACAAAGAGCCAAGAAGCCACATTGTTTAACATGTGTGTGTGTGTGTGTGAGATGATCCACGTGGCTTCTCTTCACCCTCTTCTCTATTCTACCTTTTCTACTCGTTGCTTTCTTTTCATCCTAATATTTTATTTTCATCCAACTGTTTCTGAAGCCCCCTCTCCCTCCCTGCTTTGTGCTGTGACACATAGTTTCTTGGCGGGCTGTGTTGAGTGGCAGGGTTGTGTTGGAGTCAGGGGACCAGCTGGTGCAGAGACATGAACCAGCTGACTGTGCAGAGCAGAGCTGCAGTGAAGGACACAGGTTTCCACTGATTTATGCAAAGACCGACACATGGACATAGGTTGTGATGTTGTGAACTGCAGCAGCATTCAGGCAGCAGCTGTATTTTTGGCTGTACAGCAGCGTTACAGATGTTTTTGCTACTATTGGCTGAGTCTGGGGTTGATGAAGTCTGCACGCTCTAGAAACTTCATCCAAGGCCGAATATTTCTGCAGATACAGGTCACATAGCTGTGAATTTAGTTTGTATATTCATGGTCCACAGAGGATGATTCCTGATGATTTTTGTTGATCCCACTAACCTTTTGTCCACCATCAGATATTTGTGGAATTTTTGGTATTAGACTTTAATAAAGTTTAATGTTAAAATGATTGATCGAAGAGATTTTTATTCCCTGCTGTGGGATCCCCAACAAAAGGATCCAAAAAAACCAACATTAGCTTCACCCATTCTACAGGATCCTACTTTTCCCATAATGCACCTCTGCAGCATGTTTTTTTCTGTGTCATTTGAACTGCTTGACCAACATCTGTGACAAATATGTTACAGTCCTCGTAAACTTCATGAGTAAAAGTGGTTGAATCCCCGTTAAGCCCATAACAAGGCAGTTAGATTTCCATGTAGTTTGCTGTGGATTTGTGGTCGCTGTAAGAGGAATCATAATTTTGTGGTGGTGACCTTCTGACCTTTTTAAGTTTTTTGGATTTCCATAAAACACTCAGAAATGTGTGTTACTGGTAATGCTTTAAAACAAGAAAGATGCATGGTCAGCCTCAAGGGGATGTAAATGTATCTTTATCTATTTAAGTTAAGCTCTGATTAGAAGTCCATATAACTCTGCTGTGTGTAATGTGTGGTTATTAAGGAGATGTCCTAAGATTTTACGAGATTGCTTTTCTGAATCCTTCGAGTTAACTTGGATTTACCTTTGTGTTTAACTTGGGCTTTGCACTGTGTTTATATGTGGCAACACTTTGTTATTAAAGCTGCAGTCTCACTGGCACAGAAGTCACGTTAGATTGAAAATAAATACTGATCCATTAGACTTTGTGGAACTCCAAGTTCCTGACTAATACAGGCACATAAAGAGGAACATTTCCCAAAATAGTTTCCTGAATAAGAAAAGATCTGTGACTAAGTTTCCACATGGATAGAGAAGGACAACTGGTCAGGCCACAGTAAACACTATAATGTGATTAGCACAATAATAAGATCCTGGTGGTGGTGGTGCATTCATTTGTTATTTACTATAATTGAGTGCTGGTCACACATGTGGCAGCAGCCAGTTATTTTCAGTGTAATCAGTCCCATTATGAATATTTGTAAGTGCTCCTACAGAATGACATAAGTAAGAGAATCAGTTTTGTTGAAACACATGGCTGCAATCTCAGATAAAATCTCTGGTTTACACACGACTCTCTCAACCACTGGGCGGTTGGAGTTTCCCTTCAGGAAACTCCCCACATTAACCACACACGTCAAGAGAAATTTCATTTGAAGATTTTGAAATGACCCAAAATTGTGGATGTTGAGGAGCAGCTGAGGATGTAAGAAATACCTTTGTGGTAATATTTACACTTTTGTTTGTTCCAGATGACGAGAAGCGTCTTGTGGAGGAAGTGTTCAACAATGCAGTGGACTGTCTTTCAGATGAAGACAAGAAGCTGCCTCAGGTAACCAGGAGTAGGGTTTCTCACATGCTGTCCACACAGCTCGTGATGTTTTGATAACCATCCAGTTTTGTTTTGTTTTTTTTAACCCAACTTTACCACCTCATAAAACCTCAGGAAAAAAGCCTCAGTGTTTCCTTCCAAGTCATTTTCTGCTAAAAGAAGCCTGTTAACCAGCTGTAATGTAGCTGCACGCATAATGTCAACATGGGCTCAAACGCTGAGCTCCTGCTGGGTTGAGTCACGTTATAAAAACCAGCCATGTTGTGGTAATAGCTGTTAGCGAGGAGACCGCTACGGCACGAGCAGCGGCGAAGCCAACCAAGGACGAAGGTTCTCCTACAAGACTGAGATCCTACACTGTGCTGTCAATAACAGAGTGGTCCCACAGTAACATGCCTCTTGGTGTTTCCCAGGTCGAGCATGTGCTGCCACTGTTGAAGAGGGGCATAGGAATCCATCATGGTGGCCTGCTGCCCATCCTGAAAGAGACCATAGAGATCCTGTTCTCTGAAGGCCTGATCAAGGTACAACCACCTCTGAAACCGCACTTCAGCAGAGATGCTGCACTGACTTCATTTGTTGGTGACGTCACAGAGTTGCTTTTTTGCTCTCGTTCCAGGCCCTGTTCGCCACAGAGACATTCGCCATGGGCATCAACATGCCAGCTCGGACTGTGCTCTTCACCAGCGCACGCAAGTTTGATGGCAAGAATCACCGCTTTGTAAGAGCACACACACGATTACTGTCCCTCCACATTATCTCGCAGCGTTGGATTTGTTCTGTGTTCAGTTTCCATAAGCCCAGGCTGTGACCGCACAAGAGGAGGAGGAGTGTAAATAGAGCAATTTATGTGAACTAGGCATCGATCTTTGGAAAAGTTAAACATCTTACTGGATCTTTAATGCTTGGGTAAAAAAAAAAAAAAAAGTGCTGTCTCTTTAAAACAGCTCTGTCCTGTGTGTAGCTGTTTGAGGCCTTCATAAGGTCTTCAAGCACTGCAGCTCGCATCGCCACATAAACAGCCACGTATTGTTTATAAGAGCTGGGGGCTGTGTGTGAGGCTGCCTTCACTATACACACACATACACACACACACACACACAGAGTAAGGTTTGAAGAGAATGAGAAAGGGAGAGAAGGAAACTGCCCTCCAAGAGGTTCATCAGGAACATCTGGTGCCTCTGATGGTGCCAAAGCTCCACGCAGGCACTCACACTGCAACACACACGACTCCCATTCCTGAAACACACTGTGTTTTAAATCAGGAGCTGATCTCATATTCACGTCTGAAATGAAGATCAGATCTTGTCAACACAAAATAATATTATCGGCTTTTCTAACTATTGGTTATAAGGAGTTTAGTCAGAGCCTCGTGAGGTGCAGGGATCAGTCCTGAGAGGGTCTTCCTCTTTAAATAGTTGCATCATCTTGATTTCTATGTTTGTGATACAAATCATTGGCCAGGCACTAATATTATTGTATTTGCACATTATCACGTTGATTTATTTCCCCCTGCCTTTAGATAGTTTAATCCTCTTTTTTTTTTTTTTTTTTTCAATTGCAGAAGAGTTACACTTGATATTACAAGTATAAAGTCACATTGTTTTTAATGTCTTTTCACATGGTTTAGATAACGTCAGGTGAGTACATCCAGATGTCTGGGCGTGCCGGGAGGAGAGGAATGGACGACAGGGGAATTGTAATCTTCATGGTGGATGAGAAGATGAGTCCAGCTGTGGGCAAACAGCTTCTGAAGGTACAGTGAATCCGACTGCGACAAGGCTTTTTACATTGAAGGCGTAGGTTATTGTGCAGCTACTCGTCTTCAGTCATATCTTCAATGTTGTGCACACATTAAGTTGTTGCAGAAATCGTCCAAATATCCCATCAATTAAACACATTTTCCCGCGGTCTCACCACGAATCTGTTTGAACGATTGAATGGAAAGTGTCAGAAGTGACTCTTAAGTTCCACTCTCTGTGGATCATCAGGCCGTTTGGTGCTCTGTCACAGACACACAGTCACGGAGAGGCTTTCGTTTGACACATTTATAGCCGTGCTGCTATAAATATGTAGCAGCATAGCTTTTGAAGGAGGTTGTATTAATGTAGAACTGTTTTGTTGGCACTGTCACAGCACTTATCTCCCAGGGAGTCTTAGAGGGAGCTGTCCAACACGTATCTGTGGTGCAGAGGTTGCGATTGCAAAATATCTTAATCAGTATTTTAAGTGGGGAAAATGACTTCAGCTTGCATTCATTTAGACCTCGTATGTTCTTGGCACCCTAGGCAAAATGTTAATCACATCATCTTAACAAAACACATTCACCACAGCTGTATTTTACTACAGTAAAATTTTTATTTGCATGTCTCTATCTTGCTGTGCAGGGCTCGGCCGACCCGCTGAACAGTGCCTTCCACCTGACCTACAACATGGTGCTCAACCTGCTGCGTGTGGAGGAGATCAACCCCGAGTACATGCTGGAAAAGTCTTTCTACCAGTTCCAACACTACAGGGCTTTGCCTGGTGTCGTGGAGAGTAAGAATTTTTCATACGTACTGCTGCAAACTCCAGGCTGGTTTAGATAGTCCCTCTACCATTGATCCTACTCCCAGTAAACAAATAAACAAGAGTAGAGTAAACAAATAAGTTGGACATTTGTGAGATTAAACCACAGACTTTTATATAGACTGGACGACGCTAACATGACGTCACCCGTTGGTTTTTGGATTCACGTTTTGAAGCCGGGAGTTTGGTTTCTGAGCGTCTCCATGTTGGTTTCTTGGAGCCAGAAGTGACCATATTTGGATTTGACGGGAGAAGGGAGGAGGCGGGTCTGAGACTCGACTTCAATGCTGCTCTCATTGGAGATCAGACCTGTCAATCAAGCTAAGCACACCCCTAAATCCACCATGGACCACCAGATCACTGAGAAGAATAGTTGACTTTAGCTAATGACATCAGAAGGACTTGTGGAGAAATGTATTGACTGAATATTTCATGATTGAAAATGAGGATTTTTGAATTGACGTCATTGGAGTTTTTTGGAACCAGGATCTAACAGCCATCAGGGGTATTACACTTCTCTGACTTCAGCACAGGCCTCATCTTTGGACCTGGTTCTTTGTCCATTTCTATATACAGTCTATGAACTAAACTGTTAACGAGTGTCAGGTTATGGATATTGCTATTGGTCGACTGGTATAATACCCATGTGAAAGGTCCAAATGAACGAGTTTGGGGTTGAATTTTAATCACATTGCCTGTTTGTTTTATGCAGAAATCAAGAAGTTGGAGGAGCAGTACCTCTCCATTGAAATTCCTAATGAAGAGAGCGTGGTCTCTTATTTCAAAATCAGGCAGCAGCTCGCCAAACTGGGCAAAGATATCCAAGAGTTCATCCACAAACCCAAGTACTGCTTACCCTTCTTGCAGCCTGGGCGACTTGTCAAGGTACAGCTTCTCACACTCACAGTTGGGTGATATTTATGGATTTCAACATGTCACTCAATGAGTCTCTGTTGTTATGTCGCAGGTAAAAAATGAAGACACTGACTTTGGCTGGGGAGTCGTCGTAAACTTTTGCAAGAAGTCTGATGTGAAGGTAAATTGGTGCCATTGTATCATAAGTTCCATAAACATGTGCAGTGTTTCAACACTTCTTGGATTTCTTTAGACCAGTTTTCCAGTCCAGCAAAATTCCTGGAAATTGAGGGAAACAAGTTTTAAAAAACACCGAGCTGTCCTGGAAAATAATTAAAACTAGAAAATACCTTATCCTCTCTTAAAATGCAGTGTGAATGCTGAGGGCTGAAATCATTTGCCAGAAATGGCTAAAGAACCTTAGAAGTAATAAAAGTTGGATATTTAAAAAGCATAAAGATTAAACATATTTTAGCATTTTAAACATTTGAAAAAAAATGTTGAATATTTTCAAAAATGTTTTAAAGAGCTGAACATTTTGATATTTGAATGGTTTCAGTAGCTAAATGTCTGTGGACGTAACTGAAGTCTAAAAAAGTCAGAATAAGAAGAATGAAAAATAAAAAATTGGATTTATATTCACACTAAAGAACTGAACCATTTTGCATACTGTAATTCTTTCTCATACTTTATTATGAAATTCTGTTTTGTAGTATTTTTCTTTGATAATACTACACAGGAACTTGATAATCCAAGTTGTGAATCCCATCGTCCACACCAGCCTAATGTCACACAAAAAACCCTCCAATAGCTCCTTATAAATCATTTCTTGCAGAGTGGGAACCTTCATGTCAGTAATGATGTGCTTTTCCCCTGTAGGCCAGTACAGACTCGGATCCGCTGTATGTGGTGGAGGCTTTGCTCCATTGTAGTAAGGACAGTGTCAAAGATGCTGCAACTGAGGCTGCTAAACCTGCTGCTCCAGGGGAGACGGGAGAGATGCAGGTGAGTCAAACAAACACTTAAATGCATACATACACAAATATGACTTTTAATAGGCTTGATTGTAAACATTTATTTTATTTTTTTGTCCAGGTGGTCCCAGTGATGCTACATCTCCTCACTTCCATCAGCTCAGTTCGTCTTTACATCCCTAAAGACCTGAGGCCCTTTGACAACAGACAGCTCATGCTCAAGTCCATACAGGTACAAACTGCAGTTATACAGAAAGAAAGATGTTAAAGTTATTAACAAAAACTCATCTGAATAGTTTTCTTTGCTTTCAAACATTTTGACTCCAGGAGGTGCAGAAACGGTTCCCAGACGGAGTTCCTCTGCTCGACCCCATAGACGACATGGGCATCAAAGACCCCGCCCTGAAGAAGGTCATTCAGAAGGTGGAGGCCTTCGAGCACCGCATGTACTCCCACCCCCTGCACAGTGACCCCAACCTGGAGTCGGTCTATTCGCTGTGTGAGAAGAAAGCTGTGGTGAGAAACCATGTGTGGGCGTGAGAGTGAAATGTCAAACCTAAGTCTTGTTAAATGTCAGATCTTGTTGTAAGTCAGCCTTTAAACTTAAGCCCTGTTGGTTTTTTATTATAGATAATGGTCAGTGACCTTTTTATTGTCTTTTTCTTTTCAGTAGCAGTTGTAAAAAGTCATTCAAACAAACACAGGAAGAAGGTGAAAACAGAGTCATTATTATTCATAGGTCAGTTAGCAGGAAACTTCCACGTTCATGTCACTACTTGTACAATTTGATTGTACCTCATATCTGTGCAGGGGTCGGACTGTATTACAATAGAAAAGGAACCAGGCACTTGGACAGTTTCAGCAGCTTATTGCACCACCCCCTGCAGCTGTGGAGAAAGAAATCATTCATCTGACCTGTTTCGCATGAACACTGTCTCTCCAGAGGGCATCATGCAAACTAATATCACAAAAATATAACTACAGCTCTAATAAGATAAAAACAGAAAACAGCTGCTCAAAATCCTACATATACACAGCTCCCTGCAGTCACTGGGTCTCTCTCCATGTGAAGCTTTGTATCTGTTTAATAGCCTGAATGACGTCACTAAATGATTGGTCCCACACAGCAAACTACACAACAGCTCTGTTAAACACAGGCCTCTAAACACTTCAAGACGCTGGACCAGTGCAACCAAGTTGTTGTTGTTAAAGAGAACCTGTTGTGTTTTCTGATGTACAGATGTCGGCTTCTTCTGTAGCTGTTCAGAAAGATACTGTACAGTTGTTAGCATTTAGCAGCTATGTTACCTTCAGCATTTCCTGCACTACACTGATTAATATGGACACACAGAGAAAATATTGTACATATGGCTTGTGATTAAAATACTGAATCTAAAATTTTGTTCCACAATAAGCTGCTGATGGATGTAATATTTACTAAATACAAGCATGAGCCTAATAGGTTCTCTTCTCAAAATCACAGTTTCAGACGTTTCAGACTGGACTACCCAGCAGTTGTAATATATAACAACAAAATGTTAAAACAGTCAAATTACAGAAGGAGGAAGTGAAGCCAACAGAAATGCAAATCTATAGTTGCTACACTTCCTTTATAAAACAAAAAATATTCATATTCATGTATAAAATCAACATGAGCATCTGTTAAAGATACATCCGCAACACTTTAGGAAGCACTGAAATAGTTATGAATAAGCACATTTGTGTTCATTTTACAGAAACAGCAAGAGTTCATTTCAGTTCATGCTGTGTCGGACCCACGGTGACTTTAACACTGTGAGGAAACAACGAACCGAGGCGTGCTCGACAATTTGCGTAAATATTTACATGTGGCTGTAGTTTTGAGGGTTGTGTGAAATGACAGGTTGTACAGCACAGCGTAAACTGGATTACTGTGTGTATGAGTAAAAGATTAACCTGCACTTCTAATAACAGTTCTCCAATCCATGAGCAGCCTCCCCTCAGCTAATCCTCACTATCATCTCTCTGACTGTCCTGTCTTTACACACACACCACAGCAGTGACATCACTCTTACTTTATTTAACAAAGCAGGCAGATCATCACGTCTCATAAGAAGGCACCATGGCCAGTGAAGGTGATCTTCATCCTGTAGACTGTGCTGACCGAAAGCACAGACACTAATAAAGATTTCCAGTTTACGTATGTGGTCATTTTCTTTACATGCAACCACTGCTTCAGAGACTTTCTTCCCTTGGCTCTGAGGTGTGTTGTAACGTTGAGAGGTGAAGGTTGGAGTGGCTAATGGACATTGTCGGTGCCAGATAAGCAGGCTGATGAACATCTGTTGCAATTTTTCTTCCCATTTTTCTTCATCACGGTGACTGTTAATGTAATGTTAGAAATGATTTCATGCACCAAGCAGCTGGTAGTTATCACCCAGCTTTCAGTAATTATGAAGAATTATTCTACAAACTCTGGAGGAGCTTTGACAAAGTTGCACATGGAAATGGTTTCGTTGGGTAACAGCAGGTGTGTTTCTGTGTTTTCAGATTGCAACAGACATTCGAACAGCCAAACGAGAGCTGAAGAAAGCTCGGACCGTCCTGCAAATGGATAAACTGAAGTGCAGGAAGAGAGTTCTGCGAAGACTCGGCTTCGCCAGTCCCTCTGATGTCATCGAGATGAAAGGACGTGTTGCCTGTGAGATCAGCAGGTAGGGATGGTTTCTGAGGTGTCTCTGTGGTAATCTCTGGCTCTGTAACCCACCATCAGTGTAGCAGCCAAGCACCTCTGTCTGAACTGGACACATTTACACTGACATGATCATAGAGTGTAAATAGAAATGGACGAAGCAACCACGTCTCAAAAATGAGTTCAATGTGGAAGTGCAAAAAAGTGCAATACTCCCGATGGCCACTAGATGCTGGCTCCATTTGACATTGATTCAAAAATCATCATTTTCCATCATGAAATACTCAGTCAATACATTTTTTCCCACAAGTCATCCTGATGCCATCAGCTAAAGTCAGAACTCCCTCTCAGTGATCTGGTCCATCTGAAAATCATTTCATCATTAAGTAGTTTTAGGCTTCAAAAAGAGGAAGATTTAGGGGCGTGGTTAGTTTGATTGACAGTTGAACCTGAACTCCAGTCTCGTACACATTGGACAGTGTCCTTGTGTTCAAGGGTCAGACCCGCCTCCTCACTCCTTCCTTCATATCCAAATATGGTCACTTCTGACTCCAAACAACAAACATGGTGACGTTCAAATGCCAAACTCCTGGCTTCAAACTGTGAGTCCACAAACCAACAGGAGATCTCACATTAGCTTTTTCCATTCTACAAACAGTCTGTGGACATGATAGACATCTTTCAGCTTATGGTGGTGAGCAGTCACATGGGTCCAACTAACCTAAACCAAAACTACAGCAGAATTTAGCCTGTGGTTTAAATCCTCAAAGTCCAGGACTAGAGAGATGCTTCTTTTAATAAAAAAAAAAAAAATATGAATACTACATATTACACTGCAGTTGTTGAATTTGTCAGACATATCAAACTAATCCACCACTAAACCAGTTGTGAAGGTGATGTTTTCACCAGGGTTTATTTCTTTGTTCCCAACATTATAGAAAAACCATTAAACTGTTTCAGATAGGGTATCACCCAAGAAACAAATGATTAATTTTCATTTTCTAAATCCTAAAAAAAATCCCCATCTCTTATAAAGATAGTGTTCTTGTGTCTGTTTCACCACAAGAGGGCAACAGTGTTCAGTCTTTAAGATCAGTACAACTTTGGCTCGTGGAGTTGCTTTCTAGTTTTCTTCCTCAAGCCTCAGTTAGTGTCAGATTACAACAGAGCCCATTCAAGACATCTGGCCAAGTGATAAAACTTTTACTATTACCTTAATTTTAATGGTACACGTCTCTTGGCAGAAATGTTTATGTGAAATTCTTTATGACAGTGTTGCAGGAGGGTTTACAAGGATTCACTGTTGTTTTGACAGCCTGTTTACTTGCAACCTGGTTTTGTTTATATTTGATGAGACTGACTCTGGATCTGATTTAGTGAAATGTTGAACAAGTCTCAGCTGAAATCCAGGTTTGGTGTTTGGTTTAGAGTGTGAGGGGACACCTGCTCCCACCTGTCCCCACGCCTGCACCTGTCCTTACCTCCACATTTCTTCAGTCACAGTTTTAATAGAACAAGGAGTGAATGTATGAGATCATGTGTGATAAACTAATCAAATGTCTGTAATAATTCATTATGAGAATGAATCTGTTCCAGTGCTGATGAGCTGCTGCTGACCGAGATGGTGTTCAACGGCCTCTTCAACGACCTCACCGTGGAGCAAGCCACCGCCCTGCTGTCCTGCTTTGTCTTCCAGGAGAATGTACGTCCAAACACACACAAACAAACACACATAATTCCTCTGATTCCTATGATTCTCTGTACAAACACTCATTAAGCCTTTTCCCGAACACGGACATAAACAACCGATTCCCATTCCCACACTTTTGAGCTCTAAGCTGCGTTCTTGGCCTCGGTCCATCCTTTGCAACCAAAACAGAAACTTGAGGTTGATGTGAGTTTGTCTTGTCTAATGAAGCCTGTTCCCTCAGTGAGGTCATCCAGCATCAGATGTTTTAACAAACCTTTTCTTTGGCTCCACGTCAGCTCAGACCTCTGAGGAGAACACATTTCTGTCTAAACCTCGTCCCGTCTCCCGTTGTCATCGCTCGTTTGAGCTTTCCTCAAATGCTCCGTCAGACGGGGAACGATGACAAGCAGCTGTCCTGTTTGTGTGTGTGTGTGTGTGTGTGTGTGGGGACAGCTGTTGTCTGTCATTAAAGACCACCTGCTGCTAGTTTAGCTTGACATGACGACACCTCAGCCAGTCGGTAGCTGTTTCTAAACCATTCATGTTTTCATACCAAGTCCAACTGATTGTATTTTTCTAGGGAAATCAGAATCCATAAGGGAGACGTTTATTTTTTGATTCCCCCTGAGTGAAATATCCATATACAGAGATCTTATTTTGAGAATCTAATCTTCCATAAAGCAGTACAGAACATGACATTTATTTTTATGAGGTACTGATATTGGCCCTTGTCACTACATCAAACAATGTAAAAACAATGTAACGTTACCAAACATAACAGCTTCCATAAGATTGAATTTTGTAACATTGTAAAGAAGGAAGTTACTACATAAAATAACCTGCTTGGGGTTAAAAAAAAATGGCACTCTGATCTGTATTCAACCCTTAGACTCTTTACAGTAGGGGCGAAGGTAACATGGTGTCACCTGTTGGGTTGTGGATTGGCGTTAAGTCAGGAGTTTGGTATTTGAACGTCACCATGTTGGTTTTTTGGAGCCAGAAGTGACCATATTTGGGAATGAAGGGAGGAGGTGGGTCTTACCCTTGAACTTGAGGACACTGTCCAATGTGTATGAGGCTGGAGTTCACCAGTTGATGAAGCTCCAAACCACCTAAATCATTGGAGACAGATCTGTCAATCAAACTAACTCCGCCCCTAAATCTTCCTTTGAAGCCTAATATCTACTGAATGATGATATGATTTTCAGATGGACCATCAAATCACTGAGAAGAAGAGTTTACTTTAATAACATCAGGATGACTTGTGGAAAACATTTATTGAGTGTTTTATGAGTTTTTTGGAGCCAGGAACTAGTGGCCGTTGGTGGTATTGCATTGACTTAACTTTTCAGACCTGGTGTTTGATTCAACCAGTGCAGGACAGACTCATTCTCTTACATCCAATGTGGATGTAAATGTTTAAATTACATTTACTAAGTGTGGCACTAAATGGTCGGCTTAAAATTGTATTTTCAT
This sequence comes from Pseudochromis fuscus, assembly GCA_900323345.1. Classification (NCBI taxonomy): domain Eukaryota; kingdom Metazoa; phylum Chordata; class Actinopteri; family Pseudochromidae; genus Pseudochromis; species Pseudochromis fuscus. Next base: position 32,298 of record OOFC01025448.1, on the reverse strand, counting down.
TTATTAATGTTTAAATTATTTCATTGATGTTTCTGCTGAAACATCTAACTTTTGAAAACCTCTTTAGTCTTGTAGAAAAATATGTTTACGTTCCTTAAAGTACTGAGGGAGTGTCCTTTGGTGTTGAGCCAGTATCAGGATTAAACAGCAGAATACTTTGCCTGGAGATTGGAATAAAAGACTCCAAAACAAATGTTTGAATTTTGCTTTCAGACGAGTAATGATGTCATTTTTACCCTGCAGGCCAGTGAGATGCCAAAACTAACCGAACAACTAGCTGCACCGCTGAGACAAATGCAGGTGAATCAACAGAAAACTCAAGTTTTATCTGGTACTTAAATGTTTGAAGTGGGTGGAAATGTAAACGTCGCTGTCGTCATGTTCAGGAGTGTGCAAAGCGCATCGCCAAAGTGTCTGCGGACGCCAAGCTGGAGGTGGATGAGGAGATGTATCTGAACCAGTTCAAACCCCACCTGATGGATGTGGTGTTCGCCTGGGCCAACGGGGCCACCTTCGCTCAAATCTGCAAGATGACGGACGTCTTCGAAGGTGAGTTGCTGATGTTCAGTTGAACAGACGTGTTAAACTTTCCCTTTAAGTCTCAACAATTGTTTTGCTCTGCACCTAAATTTTGTGTAGCAGAATCATAAACTGTATGTAAACTGGAAGAAGCTCACATCACATCAGCCATTAGACATTTTGAAGCCCAGAGGTGGGCTGCATAGGGTATGAAGGAAGGACTGAAGAGGCGGGTATGACCTTTGAACCTGATACTGTGCAGTGTGACTGAAAATGACTGAAAATGTATCGACTGAGTACATCATTGCTGACAATTTTTCAAGATTTTTGAATACAAGTCAGTTAGATCCTGAGTTTTTTGGAGCCAGCATCTAGTGGCTGTCAGGAGCATTACAGCTTTTTTTTGCACTTCTGCATTGGCCTCATTTCTGTGACCTGGTTGCTTCGTCCATTTCTGTTTAGTCTATGAGCAGAACTTCATTTTCCATGAATAATGTTGTGACTCCTCAGATTTATCTTATGACTCTTTGAAGGGATCCAGCAATAAGTTGAAAAATAAGTTGAGTACTTTTTTCTTTCATCGTATTTCACGAGGATGTGAAGACGTTTTCCACTCCTCCTGATTTACACTGTGGCGTGAAAGTCTGCTTCACCTTTGATTTCTGTCTTGGTGCAGCCACAGAGGCTGCGAGAAACTCTCAAACTGATTTATTACATGAGGGTTCGACTCCCAATAGTTTCTGTCTCTGAGTGCCAGCAGTGACCTCACCTCTGAAGAATTGGGTGTCATCGTTAACAAGGAAGTAATTCTCAGTTGGGAAACTTGAGGGAGGATTCGATGAGTTTGAGTGTGTTTTGCAATTTCTGAAATATTTCTGCTGTTCTGAATTGAAGTCAGTTGGAGCCGGAGGTTTTTTGGAGCCAGCCTCCAGTGGACATCTGTGGTGTTGCACTTTTTTTTTTACTTCCACACCAGCCTCATTTTTGAGCTCCACTTGCTACAGTCAGTGATTATTACATAGTTTGGTGTCTTTATTTGTCCCACTCTGGTCATTTGTCTGAAGACTTAAGTTAATGTCTTTGCATCTTAAAGATAGAGGTTGATCAAAGACCCAAAAACGTGGACACTTATTGTCCATCACACCCTCCTCACCGTGGATGTCTTTGTTTGTGTGTAGGAAGCATCATCCGCTGCATGCGTCGTTTGGAGGAGGTGCTGCGACAGATGTGTTCTGCAGCTAAAGCCATCGGCAACACCGAGCTGGAGAACAAGTTCGCTGAAGGCAAGAAACATTTTGAACTTTTATTAAATGATTAGCTGGAAAATAATTTGGAATTATTTCATTCATTTTGAATTATTTTCTGACCTTTTTCATTGGCAGATTATTTCCTTCATTGTTAATTCTAAATAAATTGTTCTCTACTGACTAGATGACACTTCTAATGTCTCCTCTTTAACTTCTGTCTCTGCAGGAATAACGAAGATCAAGAGGGACATCGTCTTTGCTGCCAGTCTCTACTTATAGTGATCAACCCTCCAGTTGCTATCTTAGCCTTTTTTTGTCACAAAAACTTTCATGCATTTTTTTTTTTAACTTCCTCCATCTTATTTGAACTTTAATGACCTTTGTGTTTGTACTCTTGATGTGACCAGAAAACATTTAAACATGGACAAACTGACCATTGGGATAAATCATACATGCTTTAATCTTACATGATCGCTCCTCACACAATAACACTTTTTATTTGTGTTCATGTTAAGTCAGATGGCTTTATGTTTCCTTCTTTTAGATATTTGTACATATTTGTAACATTATTTTGTTACATCTGTATGCCGATTTGTTTACATACAGATTCTACAAAAGTACATTGTTGTCTGTTCATTTAACGTTTACATCAGATACACAGGGATACAGTGGCTCAGAGGGCTCAGTGCACTGCAGTGTCAGGAAACACAAACAAATACTGAACAACAGTCGAGAAAACATCTTCATGGAGTTGACAACACGCTCTGTAAACACAACACGACCTAACACAGAAATGTGCTGCGAGTAGACACACAATGATCCACCCGGCTGGGACGCACTTTTTGTTGACAGCATCGTTATGTTTGAAGTTTTCGAGGTCTAGTTGATTACTTTCTGATATTCTGTTACAATTTATTACTACTTTCTTTGTTACGCTATCGCTTGTGGAAAGAGCAGATTAACGTATGGTGCCTTCAAATGAGGTCATGCTCACAGTGTAGAGTCGGACGTTTTCACTGGATGTAATCTGTAAACTGGATCTGTTTTGTTCAAGGGTGAATCAGAGTGAGGGAAAAGTTACAGTTCCCAACTTTGTCTTTGACTTTTAACATTGCACTAAAGTGCTGTCATTATCCTGTGGACCATACTTTTTTTTGTTGTTGTAAAAACATACTCTTCCAGCTTTGCCAATATGACACTCAAGCATCAATGAAAATAACAAAATAATGCAAAAACTACTTATATAAGTCTATTTTTTGCCAGAAGTAATTGTAATCAGTTACTAATTATTAGTAACTTGCTCAACACTGCTGTTCAGTGATGTTGTAAAATGATCAACAATTACAGGGTTTATTGTCCTGACTGCAGTAATTCTTCAGCCTTTTGATTATTGTTATCATGCTATAATGTTATAAACAAAAAGCGACTGATGAACAGTTGTCACAAACCAGCAATCGTGAAATTTGTCTTCTGGAAAGTTTCAGTTGTCGTCTGAGCTACTTGCAGCATGTTTCTGTATTTGTGTAGTGAGATTGATGAAGATGTTTTCTTCAGTTGCAGTGCACTGAGCTCTCTGTGATTTGTTTACATACAGCTTATACAAAAGCACACTTGAAGTTTACATTAGATACACAGGGAGCTGTGATAGCAGCAGCAGCAGCAGCAGCAGCAGTCCTGCAAAGGCAACACGGGACATGAACTGTCTGTCCCCTCCGCAGCGCTCCGACCGATTATATTCAGACAGACGGCTGCAGAGTGAGACGCAGCAGCCTGGAGTCAGCAGCTCCAGATGTGCAGGCCGCTGGTCTGGGATCAGCTTTGGCCTCCAGCCTTAACAAAAAACACATTCCTGTTTTAATTAGCCCTTTAATTAACACTGGACCTGAGGCAGCAGAGCTCTAAGACTCTGAAGTCTCTGTGAGTGCTGGAGACATAAAACTGACCCTAAATCAGATGTGGAGCTGGCTGACTCCAGGTGAGGAAAAGCAATAAGCAGAGTTACATTCACAGGTTTCCAACCCTCCTCCTCCTCCTCCTCCTCTCTCTCCCAGCAGTGGTCAGACCCTTCAGTGGGGTGCATGCAGCTAAGTCTTCCCCCCAGCTCAGTAGAATCAATGCATGCTAAATGGTTCCCGTTCTTTTCAGAATCTCTAACCTACATCTGCCTCAGTCACTTCAGCAGTCTACAAGGGGTCGCAGAGGTCGTCTCGCCCGCCTCCCTCCAGATGGAGAACTGGTGGACGTGACAATGAATTATCTAAAATAATAAAGTCTTGAAATCTGAATAGAGTTTCTCCTGGGGCGCTCGGTAATCCACCAGCTTCGCTCTGTAAATCCATGCAGGGTGTCGGGTGTGATGAAAGGCTAGAGAACTTGGGATCCTTGGCTGTGCGTTTGGACAGAGCAGAGGTCTCCACCGCCGCTCGCTTAGCTTAGTTGGGACTCTCAAAGTGGTTTCCATTCGTTGGCGTCTCCTGCAGGGTGGTGTGGGGGATGTCCGGTTCTTTACGGGGATCCGCACGAGGCTTAAAAAAGTCTGAGACGAAGAAGACCTGCGGGACACAGAGTTTAAAGGATTAGCATGTGTGCCTCACTTTTAGGATGGCAGCACCACTCGAGGGAGTGAATCTAACCCGGCAGCCTTAAAGAAACACTGTGTTATTATTAGGGGTTTTTTTTATATTAATCTAATGAGTCCTTTATCACCATAACAACCACGTCCTCTCTCACAAAGGCCGCCGTCTTGCTGCACCATGTTTCTACAGTAGCCCAGAATGGACAAACCAAACCCTGACGCTCGTATTTTAAGGTTAAAGCAGCAGCTTGATATTGGTGGTTGCTGGTGCTGATCAACAATTTTGTGAAAACCAAAATATGATAAATAGAAAATCCTACTTATTATTTAGCAAAAGAACAAAAAACAAAGACAAGTGATGTGTGTTGGTGTTACAAATAATTAGTAGCTGCTGCCATGAGTTTTTTTTTTTTAAAACCTACAATTTATTAACTTTACCAAGATCAGCTGCTGACTTTACTAACAATAAAAATGTAAAATTCAAAATAACTTTGGAGCTTTTGTTGGTGATTTGTAACCATTTGTAAATATCTATGTAAATGGTAGTTCATTTTACAGGTGAAACTCTACATATGATTTGCAAATATCCAAAGGTTTCTGTCATGAGGAGTGGGAAGTGCGCTTTTAATTAACTCTCATAACGGGTGTACATGTTGCAAACTGTCAGATTGTTGCTTTGAAAGTAAGATCAGCGCAGCACTTACCACCAGCAGAGCCATCAGGGCTCCCTGCAGGAGCCCGGTCAGCACATCGCTCCAGTGGTGTTTATAATCAGACACCCTCGACAACCCGGTATACACGGAGGCGGCGATCACGAAAAACTGGAGGGTCGGTCTCAGCAGCCGTGCCCAGTCAGCCTGGAGTCGAGCCTGCAGGTAGAGCTGGGGACAAAAACACCGAGCTAAATTTAGACCAACAATTAATGAAAGTGTGTTACTGGCACAGTGTGATGAATGGTTACAGTAGTGGAAAGAATTCCTGCAGATGACGCAGCAAAACATCTATTACCACAACAGAGGGGAAGAGAAATGTTTGAGCCTCATATCCAAATGTTCTTGAGGTGTCAAAACCACATTTCACTGTCAGACTGACCTTGAATTAAACTCTCATACAGCTAATCAATACAACACCAGCTGTTAATGAATCAATAAACTGTAGAGAGCAGAGTCTCTGAAGCACGATGAATCATCTCTGATCACTGGTGTGTGATTGTACCATAAATTAGCTCACTTCATTTGTTTGGATTAAAAACAAGGTGTGACTGTACCGAGGATAAACAGGCTGCACCAGTTTATCCAGTTAAATGTGTTTCATCTCTTCCTGCTGGACTTCATTTCTGTACAAACTGATCATTTAATTGGTGGGAGTTTCACATACTTTAACTGCCACAATACACATGGGTGATGATGGGGCGGGGATGCTCAATGCTACTGCCAGGACTTTGTCCCTGTGACTATTTATATCTGCTGCTGCTGAATGAATCAGCAGCTCATATATGTTATCAGGACCGGGCAATACAATCAGCTCAACACAACAACAGTGTGTTGCTGGTAACAGTCACAATGTGGCCAAGATGTGTGTAGGAATAATGTTAAAGCACTGAAATGTAACAGGAAGAGAAGTATTTGTAACTCATCTTTACACTAAGCTGCAGTCAGTCTCTGGAGGAAACAGCCTGAGAGCAAAGTTTTGAAATGTAACACAATCCATAAACTGTCATTTTTAATATTTGATCTTTGGAGTTTTTGTGGGGTATTTATTATTTTTGGACAAAGAGCAGAAACTGGCTGTAGTTTGACATTTTAAAGATACATCTTTGGGAGAATTGGAACAAAAAATTTTAAATAGCTAAATACCTGTTGTCTTAATGTCAGTTGAGTGTTGGCTGTAGCTACATATTTACTCTCCTGACATGTTCAAAAACAGCAGGCTGCACTTAAAGTTATGAAGAAGTCACTGCACTTAAACCTGGAAATACGAAAATATCAAACTCTTCTTTAAAGCTGGAGTGATCGGCCGTTACAGAGTCACTTCATAAAAGCTGGAGAACTTGTTTACCAGTTCTAGTAAATACTGGTGGATATGAGTGCAGCTGGTTGAGGTACTTACAGCGAGGAACAGCATGCAGTACATGGAAAATGACGAGTGTCCGGAGTAGAAGGACAACCTGCAAAACAAAGACAAAAGCTCGACTCAACACTTGGTTGTGTTTAATCAGCCTGCATCGTGCTACAGAAGAGCACAGACGTTGTGTTGTATGAATCCATGGGTCATTAATAGTCCTGGCACACATGCGGTTACAGTGTTTGTTGCTGTGTGTTTTGGAGAAGCGACTCCTCAGAGAAATGTGGTGGACAGCAGCAGCCCCCGCCCCCCTCCCCCAGCCCTGGTTACTTCCTGTTTATAGTAACATTGCTGTATTTTTATGACACGTCTACAACCACAGGACCGGCTCCTCAAGAAGCAGGTAAATCCAAGAAACATCTTTACTCTGCAAAGTTATACAACAATAAATCTGCTCAACAAACAGGTCCCACTGCTGCCTCACACAACGTCTCTGTTATTGGTTCTTAGTGTGTTTGTCTGGACCAGGATTGTGGACTTTAAAAATGTGCTTCACACTGAAATATCTGAGAAACCAGGAAGCACTCAGAGTACTGCTGAGGTATCATCCAGCTGCACTGATGCTATTGACTGAACACTGTTGGACTTTTAAAGATTTTCCAGACAGGATCCCATCCTCTCCATATTGGCATCAGATTATCATGATTCTTCTATAAACAGTCCAATACTCAGAAATATTCACTTAATTGATTTAGAAATATTGAAATAGAGCTCAACTGGAAAAATATGAAAAGCTGAATTCAGCTGTGTGTTTTTTTTAGTTACTGATAAGTGACTTAAACTGTCATCAATACTTAATCTATTAACTATTTAACAGTAGTGACTGGTAGTTGACACCTCGGCTGATTAAAGTAACACTTTAATCAGCCCCAGCGCGCTAATGCAATACTAATGCTGACCTCTACACAACCCTGTGACACCAGATGAAGCCTGCAGGTCTACAGGAGCCTGTGTGGGCCTCACATATTGTACATTTGTTGTATTCACTGGGGTTAAAATTAAGTCATCATCTTACAAACTCCCACCTTGTGCTTAAAAAATGCACAAATGTGGAGCTCTGATGATTCGCCTGGTGTGTGCCGGGGAAGATAAACTAAGATGCCGTGGAGTCGTGTTGCTGTAAGATGATCGTGGGTAGGCTGCCCTGACCTGCTCCCTCCTCTCCTGCTGCAAGTATTAATTCTATTAGCGTCCAAGCAGACCAACCCAAACACACACACATACACGCTGAGCAGCTGGAAATATAATGTGTCCTGACGTTAATCCTGAAAGCTCTGGATATCTGCCTCGAATCACCGGATCCTTCTCTTGGCCTGCTGATTAAATGTTTGCCGCCTTACGCTACATTTAAAATAAAAAAAAAAAAAGCAGACTGCAGATTAGTGAGGGGGCTCCAGGAAACGATGGAGCACCACACCCTGATAGCTGTGCAGAGGAGCCAGAGGCCGGGGGGCAGGTTTACACTCAGCCCTGAAACTTAAAGAGGAAAAATACCTTTGTAACTAATACGCAAAATAAATGAATAGAAAGTTCCTCACAGCCTGTTACAGACTTTAAACTCTCACTACTCCTCTGTGGTTTAATGCATCCAAACGAGAAGAGGAAATCCTCTCCTCCCACTACTCTTCCTTCTGCTCTGAGCTGATAAGACACAGAATCAAAACAAGGTTTACATTCCTCCTACCATCATCATCTGCTCTCCCATGTGCTGCATCATCTGGTCGCTACATGTTGCACAACTATGGGTTTGTTAGTGTCATCCTCAATCATCATGTAGAAACTCTCCCAACACCAACAAATCTTTGTTGATGATGATCAGTTCTTTACTGTGTTAAAGTTGTAAGCAATTGGACTGCATATAGAATAGACGAAGCTAACGGGACATCACCAGTTTGTTTGTGGACCAGGAATTCAGCATTTGAACTTCGCCATATTGGTTGTTTGCAGGCAGAAGTGACCATATTTGGATAGGAAGAGGCGTGACCTTGAACCGGACAACACTGACCAATGTGTAAGGGACTCAAGTTCAGGTCTGGCCTCACTGGAGACCACACCCCAAAATTTTCCTCTTTCTCATTTTTGAGCCCCAGTTCGCTATTTAATAATGGTAAAAAAAAACAAACAAACCCTGCAACATCAACCCTGAAAATCTGGATTAAATCCTTAAATAGAGTTAGAGTCCAGGTTATTGATGCTAATATGTTGGACTCAGAATCTATTTTACTACAACAAATATTGCTACTATAAAAATATAATGACAGAAAAATAATAAAGAGCAAAGTGCAAGTACAAGTATTCCTAATGCAACATCTTTATCTCCTATAGGAGGTAATGAATACTGAGAGGGAAATTACTTTGTCTGATTTGCTGATGCGTGTAAAATCTAGTTTAATCTAAACCCAAAGCGCTTTAATAAGGGAGCTGCCAGATCACAAGGAACAAAACAATTATGCAATCACTCCAAGGTTTCTCAGTGACACATTTAACCTTTGCTCTCTGTATTTACACCATGTGCAGGTTACAAAACAATAGGAAACAGGGATTATTTTTTTTTGTTTATCAGTTTCAGGAACCTGGAGTTAAAACGAGTTCAACATTTGAATCAGTAACAAATTCATGCAGATAGCTTACAGGACTAAATTTCAATACCGATCAAGAAAAGAATAATCTGTAAAAAATTCAAGTTACAATCTAAACTCTTATATATGAGAGGGTTAGGGTTTGGGAATTTTGCATTTTGCTTAAGAAAACACTAAAGTAAAGAATCCAGAATCCTGAAAATGGTTTTCTGTGGATCAACTAATCAATTCATCTTTGCAGTTGTACCTTCAACCATCAAGTTACTGAGCTCTACAACAGAAGTTATATGAGCGACCCCATACCTGCCCTCGTTGGACAACCTCGCGTCTCCAGTGCAGGTGAAGTTCTCGATATAAGCCCCCGCCGTGCAGTTGATGAGTTTCCAGTCGGGTTTGCACACATCCAGGAAGTGCGGCCTGAGCCGACCAATAGAATACTTGGCGATGTCGGTCAGAGACTGGCTCATGGCGGCACCGAACAGGAAGGTACCGACGGCTTTGTAAACACAAGCAACGTAGCTGCCGAAAGACGACTTGGAGTTGAGGCGGTTCAGAAAAACTGAAAGACACTCGCCAAAGATCATCTGGAGATAAAAAAAAAGTAAGCAAGGGCGCAGAGTTAGAGGCGTTAACACAAATACAAAGATGTTGATCTTTAATGAGAAGATGCAGCTGAACATCAGAGCCAGAAATATTCTCTTATCCCAACACCACGCACTGAGCTGGTGTTAAAAACATTTTCTTGGTTGTCTACCAGCTATTTTGGGGGGGATATGAATATTTGCCTTCTAAACAACCAAGAAATAGATTAGAGGAGTGACTCCTCCAAAGAGTTGGGTTAGCTTAAAGACCGGAAAGAGCATGGAACAGCTAGCTTGGCTGTGTTAGCATACAAACACATTTAATGGTTTGTGTGAATTACTAAACTTTACACGTGGATTTTGTTATCTTTTGACAGGTCCATGTTCGACAATTCCCCCTGCTATCCCCTGTCTTTGTGCTAAGCTAAGCTAAGCTACACTAAGCTAAGCAAAGCAGCTAATGGTGGTATTTTCAGCTTAGCTATTAACGAGAGAAATGTCTCTATACTGGAGTTTGGAGATGAAACCATGGCGGCCACAGGAGGATGTCAACTTCATGTGACAAATAACTCAAATTTAGTTTGACTAAAGTGATTAAATTTAGGAAGATGTTTGTGTATTTGAGTTTGTACAGATGAGGTCACACGTCATCTTTGCTATGCTACAAGAATGACTTATGACTTCACCCTCAGTGTAAGTGTTGAGGTTTAACATATAACAAAAGTCCTGCAAATGAACACTGACCTAGGAACTTGAAAAAATATTCAAATCAAATAAGCAATTAGTGTTGATGGGGCACCAGAAATTAAAGATGTGCAGAGATTGTGTTTTTTAGTCCTTTCATTTCATCCACATCCACTGGTTTTATTACGCAGCCGCTGCTAAGTTTCAAAATAAAAGTCTGCATCAAGTCCGCTGTTGCATCCTCAAATGATAGTACTTTTTAAAAGACTTTCCACAGCATGCAGCAAGCAGGTTAGTTGATGGAAGTGATGGCTACAAGCTTTAAAAACAAACAAGCATGCATACAATATTACAAAATATTGTATTTAGCAGCAAGCTAAAAGAGCTTGGGAAGTGTATTAGTGGATAAAAGTGGATGAAGGTTAGCACCAAGCAACTGCTGCAGGCAACAACACAGGTGCACTTACAATGAGAATTACGCCGGGCATCATAACACCTCCTAACAACTGAGGGGAAATGGTGTCCTCTTTATAGGGGAACTTGATCGAATCATCATTACAGAAAAAGCCTCGTTGGAAAGGTCTGTACAGCTCAGTGAGTATTATAAATGGGAGTCCAGCTAGCAGAGGAAGCAATGAGAGAAAAAATACAGGTTACAAGATGTCTGAGGGACTCGGACATCCACTGTGGAGGCCGTGCAAAGCAGGAGGCGGCAGCCAGGTGACGGGGGTCCTCTGAGGGCGGTGGTGGCAGCGACATTCTCGACGGCTTTCAGGAAAGTTGTTAATGGTTAAAGTGTTGGCGTGGCAACAGAGAGTTAAATGTTGATAAGGTGTGGATATTAATGCAGAAAAGTCAAACATAAAAACACAAAAATGACATTTCTGAGCAGGTTACTGAGCGTTACAGGAAGCAGCGAGGATTGGAAACGGTCCAGTTAGATTTTCTCTTCCTCTGTGTCTTCATTGTCTTTTTTGTTTTACTTTATGGCAAACACACTTCTCTCTTCTTCGAAACTTCCCACATCCTCTCACAACACACCTCCCATTAGCAGGACAGCAGACGATGAAGTGAGTCGTTAAAACCCACTACAGTAACATTAAACAAATAAAGTCTTGTGATACATAAAAGGCAGAAAAGATAAATCAAAGGGATAACAGAAGGAAGACACGCCAGCAGCACTTCCTGCCGCCATTATTCTCCAGAAACGATTGCTGGGTTCCAGGAGAGTATTCCAGCTATTTTAAGAAACAGAGGACGCAGCTGGTTGAGCTGATTAACAACACCGATGAAGATTTAGTGTGAAGATTATAATTCAAAAACAATAGTTAGAAGCTAAAAATAAACTTGGCCTTACTTTGTATTATCCACATTTGTTGTTTGTGTCTTTAATAGATTTATTTGATGCATTTTGCTGAACTCAATGTTTTGGGTTTTTAGGAGAGACACAACTAAAGAGGACATAATGTTCACTGTGCCTAATTTGATTTTGAATCTCTTGTTTTTACGTGGACATCCTCCTTTGCCTCCAGGGTTTTGTTCACCACTGTAGAAGCTGGTGATGCTGAACTCCAGTTATAGCAACGATAGCAGAAGTACCCATTCGGCTTCATAGCAGGTACATATGTTACTGTTGTAGTTTTATTATCTCTGGTCTGAAACAGGACTCTAGCTGTTTATAACTCATCCTACATCAGGCTCTGGATGTTTGCTCTGTAATGTGCTGCTCGATCAGACCTCTCTCACAGCAGATATTTTGACTTGCCATAACAGGAAAAGGACACGTTGATAACAACCATAATGGCTGTTTTCCATGTAGGTGTGGCTGTAAACCATGTGTGCGTCAGGCAGGCGCTGCAGCACTGACACACCTTAGGGGACAACCTGTGGGTGGCAAGTCTACATATTTGCCATGAGATGCGTCATATTTAGGCCGAATCTGCTTTGAGAGGCTCCTACTTACGCAGCTAATGGGCAGGCACAGGCCCACAGTGTAGAGCACCGTGGAGGTGATGGTGCTGTGGTGGAAAGGGTACCTGATGCTGTCGTCACTACAGAAAAATCCCCTTTGGTAGGGGCGGACTTTACCCAGGTTAAAGGCTGCCAGAGGCAGACCTCCTGTAGAGGGAGAGATCAGGACAGGTTACCACAGGAAGAGCGAAGGAGCTGAAACCAGTGTCGGTCCTCAAATCTGCTGTTTGAAGTTGGAAAAGAGTTTCTAAATGAGACGGCTGTGGCTCAGATGGTTGTCTATTAATTGTAACATGGGGGGTTCAATTCCCGGCTGCTCCTGTCCACATGTCGCAATGTCTTTCTGTAGCATAGACTGTAGATAGAAATGGATGAAGCAGCGTGATGTCACCTGTTGGTTTGTGGACTCGTGTTTTGAAACCAGGAGTTTGAAAGTCTAAATCTTCCTCTTTTTGATGCCTGATATCAACTTGATGATGAAATGATTGTCAGATGGACCAGATCCCTGAGAGGAAGAATTAACTTTAGCTAATGACATCAAAAAGACTTGTGGAAAAATGTATTGACTGAGTATTTCATGATCAAAAATGATCATTTTTGAATTGAAGTCAATTGAAGCAAGCATCTAGTTGCCGTCAGGAATACCACACTTTTGCACTTCTCCATTGGCCTAATTTTTGAGCCCCATTTGTTTGTGCATTTCTATAAACAGTCTATACTATGTAACCACTGGTGTGTGAATGGGTGAATAAGAGGTAAAAATAACTTTGAAAGTGCTTTGAAGACCTAAACTAAGGAGGAAAAAAACCCACCACTTAAAGTTAGTGCATGAAGCTGTTCCTTTGTGTCAAAGCGAAAGTTAAAAGGCAGAAATAAGACTGAGATTTTTAAGCTGGCCTAATTTGTTGGCCTAATTAACTCATTTAGTCTGTATTTCCTGTTGTCAAATCCCATAAAAACACCAAACCAACAAAGCTCTAATGTAAACCACTCACTTCACCTTAAAAAAAAAAGACTAAATGAATAATTAAACACTGTAGAGTAAAACAAATATAACTCATTTGTTGGGGACTATTTTGAAATGAAAGTATTCTACATTTAATGTATTAGTGAACATTTACAACAAAAAAAGCAGTGTGTGATGGCGTAACTGTAAATTAATTACAGGGCTGGTGGTGTCATAATAACAAGGAACATGTCACCCAGTGTTAGGGTGTGACTCTGTCGTGTGTTTTATTAGTTTTTGACCAATGGTGCAGAACAATAAACTACATCAGGCTCTGGAAATGCAAGAAATACTTGTTATTGGAGTCATTGTATTGCTGGATCTTCTTTTCATGAGATTATTTGACAATAAGCAAGAGCTCAACCACTTGCTCTGCAACATATTTTAAACAGTAAAAACATCAGTGATCTAATCACACCATATGAACATGTCAGCTTTTGGTCACCGAGAAGCTTCAGGTCAGCTCACAGTGGAGCAGTGGACATAGCTGAGCACTCTTTACACACCGTAAAGATAACAGATTATGCTAATTGGTTGTGACAGTCCAAAGTCTGGATGTAAAGCTGCTGTCATTTCTCTGGCTGTTTGGCCTGTTTGCTCCATTGTTTTGGAATGTGAAGGTCTGTTACCAAGCTGTAACGTCACAGGAAGACTCACCAGCAACTGACACTTTATAATTCTGTCTGGTGTTTCTGATCTGTGTCGTCTCTGCAGCTGTTGGCACCCTCAGCTGTGCCATCCCAACACTGACGGACTACAACAGCTGGAAATGCCAGAGAGGCGGCACAGAAACACACTCAGTACCCACAGGCCAACTTCTAACTGCAGCATGAGGCCGGGTTACACTTTAACTCACTCTCATCTGTGTAAGTGTGCAAAAGACCAAGAGGCTTCACAACACAAACAGATTTAGACAAAAGCACACACTGATGTTCACTGTAGTCTCACCGGCAGCCTGCAAATACAAACAGGCAAAACAGGAGAAACACTGGAGCTTAAACACTAGACCTGAACATACACTTGCATTTAACAAGCTACATTCTTAGGAACTGAACATCACTGCGTGCGTGTTTAGCAGCATGCAGCGGTGCGTGACTACTGCTAACAGCTTCAATCTGGAAACAGACTCTCACGATGTCTGGTTATAATTTAATAGTCTCTTTAAATTAGAGGAATAAATCCAATCAGCAACACTGAGATGGGTCAGTCATGCTGCTTCTCATTGGACACAAGGTTCACCTGTGAGGTTAAATCAAAATTAAGAAATGTAAAATTAACTGGTGGCGCCTCCACTCAAAAGATTCCCATCAGTAAAAATTTGAGTATCGTTGTCGTTCAGTTTAATAGTTAAAAGCTGTTCCTTGGTGCTCACCTTAAATCTGAGTTTAAACATGGCTACCAGTTTAAAGGTCAATTACAACAAAGCTAATCAATCAGTGAAGGTCACCAACACTGAGAGCAGACTTTTCAGTGAGGAAGGAGAGTGTCTGGATCCAGCTTTCATATTAAATCCAGTTACATTTTAATACACTTGATTTTAATGTTTCACAAACCACTTGGTGAGAATCCTCCCAGGAGAAAATATTCATTGTATGACAAACACTGTAGGAGTGTACAAAGGAAACTATGACTTTATGAGTCATGGTACAAATCAATAACTCATAATTAAATTTTAAAAAGGGGGAAGGCCTCCAGAGACGATATCTGTGTCTACACCACAAAGGTCAACCAGCACAGCCCAGTGAATACTCATCTATCTCCATCAAGACTTAATATTAAGACAAGCTGAGAGAAATGAGTAGAGTCAGGCCTGCAGTGGCACCACGCTTTCAAACTCTGGTTTCAGATACAATGACTGTGCAATGCAGTTTCAGACTTAACGATTTTAGACTTTCTGTGGGGGAAACGTGCGGTTACATGTGCCAGGAAACAGTGAGAAAAACCTTTTGAACAGTTTCTCAGCAATACCTTAAATGAATGTGAGGAAATTCAGGTAACAGGCTTAAAATGTGACTACAAGAGTCAGTGACCCACAAAATCTCAATCAGAGAGCTATGGAAACATGATATACTTAAATGTAATTAACATAATATTAATATTAGGGCTTGTTATAATGTATCTGCAGTCTAAATACAGCACCAGTACTCATCATTGTAGCATCTATAACAGCTGAAAAGTCAAAACACAAGATGAAACAATGAGATCACACATGATTTGATTAGTGGCATCATCAGAGGTTAAAATAAATAAAGGTCTTAGTCACTTTCTCCCCACTGGACCTTCATCACTCGCTTCACGTGATGGCAAGTTTCTTAACACGAGTATTATTTCTTGTCCACAAATCGGATTATATCAACACACAGTGAGTCAGAAAGACGTTTAAACACATACCCAGGACGAGACAGACTATGTCTAGCAGGACAAAGGGGATCCCTTTGGTCTCAAACATCTTGGCTCCTGTGTGTGTCGGTGTCCAAGTCCCTGTCTTCTGCTGCTGCGTCCTGCGCCCTAATAAAATACCAGGGGGACGATGCTCCTCCTCGGGACGTCGCTGCTCCCTCTGACTGAGTGAGGTCCAAAAAAAAAAAGAAGTTTAAAAAGCACAACAAAGGCCGACGCCCTGGTTAGGAAGCAGAAGGAGGGCAGCTACATATCAGCTGCTGCTGGTGGTAGTGGTGTTGTTGTTGTTGTTGGGTGGAGGTGAACTGCAGCGCAGCTCGTAACTCCGCCCGTGCGTCATGATAAACTTACAGCTGTTAAAAAAAAGGCTTTAAAAAAAAAAACAATCGCTCGGTCTTCACGGAGGACCGAGGATTTGGACGGACACCTGTCCTGCCGGTCCTGTGTCGACGTCTGTAGCCGGTGAAACACGAGCCGATGGCGGCGGAGGCATAAAAAAAACCCCGAAGAAGAGGAGGCGGAAGAAGAAGAACGCAGCAGCGGCGGCAGCAGGCCTGGTGCTGCGTTCAGGTCCCACTGGGAAATATTCGATATAGGAAACTGTTAACCCTTGCTGGGTTAACAGTTGGGCACCCATAGGAGAGGAAGGGTTAACCTGACATCTTTCATTAAACCTTTCTTCAAATCTGATTACAACGTTTTATCAATGGCCTTTGTATTATATAATTTTAAATTGTAAAGGGACTTTACGGACACCCTGTACAGTCTATGTATATACACCACACTGCTGCCCTCTGGCGGTGAAATAGCAACACTGTCAAAACATTGGTTTATTGTAAGAGAGAGGGATTGTTCAGGATTTCTTTCAGACAGGATCCCAACTTCTGATCTTCCCCAAATTTTAATTTTGCTGCATGCGTAAAACGTTATGTCTCAAAATAAAAAGGAGAAATAATATCATCAGGATCTGTCCAGGAGTTTTTTGTAATGTTGTTAGTCTTATAGTATATATCCTTATAGTATAGTCTATTGTTATTCTGTGGCTATAATTCTTTTTTCCTCTCTAGTACAATATCTGAGCTTATTCTTGTTTCTTTAATCTGTTCTTTAAGAGTTTTTAAGTGTCAGGTTGCAGTTGGTAAAGTCCACTGACTTTTTTTCCTTGTCTTCAGACAGCCAGCTTTATATTTATCTGACAGAGATGAGAGAGGTGTTTATCTTCTCATGTAATCCTTGACAGAAAGTAGGAAATTAAACATTAAAAAAAACTAAAATGTCTAATTATTCCTTTAAAGCAGTTGCACATGAGCCCTGCAGTGACAGCTCACAGGAGGATCTCTTTCATAGTTTCCCCATCAACATTCATTCAGCTACTGTACAAGCTCTATGGTCTATTCAGGTTTGAAGACTTACCAAATATTGGAAACTCAATGTGTATGAATAATGTTAACCTAAGAGAACAAGTCTATTCTGTGAACAGGAAATTCTGAATGATGGCATTAAAAAGACACACCGCAATAAAATATTCACAATGCACAAATGTATTTATTGATCTCATTTACATGAATTGAAAAAAAAAAAAAATTAAAAAATGAAAGAAAGTCATCTGATGTTTGAAGGAAGGATTCAATGGCAAACAATAAAAACAGTAAGTGCCTCTTCAGCTCATTTTGATTTGATTTGAAGTGCTGGAGCAAGATTTCAAGACAGAAGAAACTCCTTAAGTCTGATTGTATTAAAACATATTGATTGGGGAAGATGATAAAGATTGTCACCTACAGCATCTCTATATCATCTCTGTGATTGTTAACATATTCATATGATGACTCATTATTTCTTCATTATTGCACAATGGATTTTTTTCTATTTCTTTGTGTATTTTAGACATGAGTCACATTTGATTTACATAAAACCAAAAATATTAGGATCAATAGTCTCATTCTGACTTGTTAAGTCATCGTCATTGTCAATCATTTTAATTTACTTCATCTATACATTACTGTGTGTCCGCAAATTAGTTATGTGACAAATACACAAAATCGTCAACATGTTTATGCACGTTTTACCTTAAATTAAACATTTAAAAATAAAATTATATTTAGTTACATCTCATACTTAGAGACTTTTAAGAAAAATAGCAATTTTACTGACAAATCAGACCTCGAGATCATATCAGTTATGCCCTAATTTTCTGTCACTCAACACCACTCTCACTTCATTATAAAGGTAAATAATACTGTCCAGGCTACAACTGCAGCTGGAATAAGTCAAACAAACAAACAAAAAAACGTGGCATTTACAAAAAAAATAACAAACATAAATAAAGGAATGATTATTGATCAATAATTTATATTGAAAAAAGTTTACAAGGCCGTTCTAGGCTTTACAGTCCTTCATTGATTGTTCGCCAAAGTGTTGTTCACATCCAGTCCACTAGGCGGTGCTGTTTCCCTACATATTAAACCTGCAGGGACTTTGTGTTTTCACTGGCCATAAGACAGAGACAGTATTCAGGATTTATTCACAGAAGGCACACGGTTCAGAGGGAAGTTCGAGCTCAGTGTTTGGCTCCAAGATTTCTTCTGTGAGGCCCTTGAAAATGGCCTTAAATGACAGGTGGATGATACAGAAGAAGTCCTGAATGAAGTCCAACAAAACTCCCCTTCAGCTGTGTAGATTCATGAGTCGAGCAGTTATTTTTTCCATGTATTATAACTTTATATTGTCCATAAAAAGTAAAAAGTCTTCACATTTTTCATTTTGGTAACTACACCAGTTTGCTTACTTGTTGAGAGTCAGATGAAAAGACACCACCGCTAAATATGAAGCTACAGTCAGGAGAAAGCTAGCTTAACATAAAGACTGGAAACAGGGGGGAAACAATATTTGACTTTTTATAAAGTTCACTAATTAGCACATTTAACAATTTTTGTCTATTTTTTGTCCCAAAAAACTAAACGAACAAACCCAAACAAATATAAAACAACTTTTTACTCTTGACAGAGGCTGACTGTTTCTCTTTGGTCATTAAGCAGCAGCAGTATTAGCATATATTTTATGGCGCCATTTCTCATCTCATCTGTGTAAATTAAATATGGAGCTAGAGCTTGTGGGGAATAGCTTAGCTTAGCATAAATACTGAAAGTAAGTAAGTGTCTGACAAAGGGAAGAACTTCTTTTTCTGTCTGTCTGTTGAGTGTTGCAGTTAAGAAACCTCCCAACACTTAGACAAACACAAAACCACAAGTTGTCCTCTTGACACTTTGTTTCTTTTGTGTAGGGTAGTTATGTAACATTAAATTCACAAGCATTTTCAGCTTCTGACAGAGCTAGGCTACCTGTTTGTTTCCAGTCTTTGTGCTATCATTCTGCCTGTAGCTTCCTATTTACTGTACAAACACAAGAGTAGCATCATTCTTTCATCTCAGTCTCAGACAGAACGCAAATGAGCAGATTCCCAACAGTATTTCAAACACGATGAAGTTCAGACCAGTTGAATTCATCTGTTCGGTTTCAGATGACTGCAGTCATTGTGGTTGTTACGCTTTAAACCAGCTCTGAGTCTTCATGTCCTCTTGGGGTTTTGCTCCTGCTTCTGCTTGCGTAGGTGAGCTTCGATCTCATGCCTGAAGAAGAGCATCCCCAGCTGGCCGTGCGAGGCCTCGTTCATGGCCTTGGACTGCATGCACATGCGGTACTGGTCTGGGGGGAGTTCGTCGGCACAGTGCTTCTCGTGCCACAGGTGGAACAGGCCTCGGGACGGCGCTCGAACCACGAGGAGGTTGCTGTGGAGGTACTTTCTGTAGAGGTGGACATCCTCGCCTCCCCAGCCTTTGATGTCAATGTCAAAACCTCCTGAGAGAACAGAAGGAGATGTGATGTAATAAACCTTTTATCATATCATCAGAGGATGTGTTGTCATGCTGGCATCTGCAAATAGGAACTACTCTACCTGAGTTACACAAAGGAAACTCTAAAACTAACAACAATGGTAGTAAGGAACTAATACTGTGGTGGCTATGTGCCCACAACTTAACAATAAACTAAAGAATTAAATTAAATCAAATGACCAATGTGGCACCTGAGGATGAATTTTACACAGGGAAAAAATAATATCCATTGTTCAGGCAAAACATATAATTTCATTAGGTTTATTCAGGCACAGTGGTGCAGTGGTTAGCACTTGTGCCTCACAGCAAGAAGGTTCTGGGTTCGAATCTCGGCTCGGGCCTTTCTGTGTGGAGTTTGCATGTTCTCCCTGTGCATGCGTGGGTTTTCTCCGGGTACTCCGGCTTCCTCCCACAGTCCAAAGACATGCTTGTTAGGTGAATTGATCAAACTAAATTAACCATAGGTGTGAGTGGTTGTTTGATGACAGCTGGGATAGGCTCCAGCAGACCCCTGCGACCCTAGTGAGGAATAAGCAGGTATAGAAAATGGATGGATGGATGGATGGATGGATAGGTTTATTCACCTTAAAGGCCAACAAGCAAACAGACAGACGAAGAACAATGGCGTCTGCTACCTCTCTTGCCCTGGTAAAAAAACATAAACCCTTCCTGGTGTTCACATGCCTGTATAAAAATTCACCCGGGTATCTTCAAACAAAATCATTGACCATTACTCAAACTAACAAACATAATAATAATCAAACTAAGTCAAACTAAATCAAACTGCTACTATACAAACATCAACAAAATAGGAAGTATATGTTTAGTCATTGATCTGTATAATGATAAAGATTAGGAAAGGACTCAGTTATTACCCAACAAGTTTTTTTAGTCTCAAACAAGTTCAGAGAGGTGTCCCTGCTAGTTTTATACAGGTGATATCCAGTTAATTGTAACACTGTAAAATACAGGCTAAGTGTTGTCACCTCTCAGAGGAAACAGAAACTCATCTCCTTTAGGAATCTACCTGTAGTCAGACCTTTTGGCATATTATCAATCTTTTGTTAACAGGAAACAACTCAGATTTCTTTGCCAGTGGAAATACCTGCCAAAGGATTGTATATCATTAACCCCATCTGCTTACAAGCAACATTTCATATACACATCAGCATTTTTGTTAATCACAAACACAACCTCACTGTCTTCACATCGTATCTAAAATCCTACCTGGACACTAGAGCCTCGTGTAATGAACTGTATCTGTATCCTCTGTTATATACTCTTTATATCTATACTTCTCTTTCATGTCTGTGGTCCTCAGGCATACACTGTTTAATTGTACTGTTGTGTTATGTGGGGAATTTTCAGTGCTCTGTTCATTTCCTCCTAAATGAAGCTGATTATGAATCCTGATTAGAGCCCCAAGTACGTGAACATTATCATTTCCTGGTATCTGGAGGGGGTGGTGAGGACATCCTGAACTGATGCTGTGTGCTGCTAAACCATTTCTGACCTGACATGTTTCAACCTGTATCTTCTCATGCCTGCCTTT
Organism: Pseudochromis fuscus; assembly: GCA_900323345.1. NCBI lineage: Eukaryota > Metazoa > Chordata > Actinopteri > Pseudochromidae > Pseudochromis > Pseudochromis fuscus. The sequence goes on along the minus strand of OOFC01025448.1, from coordinate 11,170 downwards.
GTTCAACACTTTGTGCCTCCCTGCAGTTTTATTTTGATTATGCTGTCTGTCTCTCACTTCCTGTTTTTAACTGAAGCTGCAGGGCTAAACAGAGATAAGACAGAAATGTGAGCACAACCGATAAATTGTTCATTTGCTGTGTGTGTGTGTGTGTGTGTGTGTGTGTGTGTGGGTGTGGGTGTGGGTGTGTGTGTGTGGGTGTGGGTGTGGGTGTGGGTGTGGGTGTGTGCGTGTGAGATATACAAAAAATTAGAGGTATAAAGAATGAGCACGGATCTGGACGACAAAAAAATTGAGATTTTTAAAAGAATATTTGGGTTTTTTTCTCAAGGCTTAGGACAGTGACATTGATCTTTTAACTGTAGAGCAAATACAACGTAACATCTACAGTTAGTTTATCAGAGTGAAAAAAATCATAGACTTCATACAAATCATACATTTACCGTATTTTCCGGACTATAAGCCGCTACTTTTTTCTGACACTTTGAACCTTGCGCTTTAAACACCGGTGTGACTCATGTATCGGCGGCACGAAGCTCGTTAGCTTTTTACAAGCTAGCAAGCTCCGTGCCGCCGATACATTTAGCCTCGTCACATCAGACCTGGTCAGAGTGGACCACATGAAACTGTTCAAATAAATTCAATAGCGGCTGATAGACAGGTGCGCTCAATAGTCTGGAAAATACGGTAGTCGTAGCCACTGGATCTCAAAAATGAGGCAAATGTGGAAGTGCAAAAAGGTGCAACACCCCCTGATGGCCACAAGATGCTGGCTCCATTAAACTCTGGCTACAACTGACCTCAATTCAAAAATCATTACTTTCAATCATGAAATACTCAATCAATATACTTTTCCCATAAGTCATTCTGATGTCATTAGATAAAATCAATTCTTCTTATCAGTGATCTGGTGGTCCATCTGAAAATCATTTCTTCATTAAGTAGATGTTAGGCAGTGTCCTTAGGTTCAAGGGTCAGACCCATAAACAGGTCATTTGCTACTTGTGCTGGAATTAGGTTTATCAGACACAGTGAGCTGATCAGTGAGCTTCAGAGGTGGGTTTAGCTACTTGTCCCCTTCGTTTCCAGTTATGTACATAAATAAATGCATGTACTTGTAAACAATGCTCAGCAAGAACGTGAGTAACCGTAAGTATTTTAACATTTCTTTTAAAAAACAGACATCTTAGAACTGTGCTTTACTCTTTGGCACTGTGCCTGAGTGTGAGTGTTCGGGCCCTAAACAATAAAATACTCTCAACTCCACTGTAGCCTCTAATTGATTTCACTTTGGGGGGAAACTAAATTGATGTAAATCTGTCTTGAGAGCCAATATTCCTCAGCAGTATACCGATGGAGAGGACATGGGGCTATGAGATATGTTAATATATGCTGCTGCTGCTGCTGCTGCTGCTGCTGCTGCTGCTGCTGCTGCTGCTCTGAGCTGTTTCATGCAGATTAATATAATACAATCTCCTCCCTGTTAAGAAAAGTAATGTAATACCAAACCCTTTGTGCTGTGATGTTTTTCATGTCCATTAAGCTATGGCACCAGTAGCAGAGCACTGTGCATATTTTTGGAGCCGCTCCAGAAGCCCATTTTTACCCTGCGTTATGTAACGTCTCCACACTGATAATCAACCCCCAAGAGCAACTGTTTATGAATTCCTGCATTGCTAAGATGTTTCAATGGGCATGGCTGCGTGTCCTATCTTGATGTTGTTGTTGTTGTCTATTATTCACCTATGTTGATGAAGTCGGACCTGTATTGGCAGGTCATGCCAAAGCCGAAATCCCTCCAGAAGCCCGTGTCTTTCTTGATCACCTGCAGGGAAAAGAAGCGAGTCTTAGAGAGATTATGAAAAGAAATCTATCATTTCAGCTCACACAGGAGGGTTTGTACACACAGCAGCAAGAGAGGAGAAATGTTTCTAAATCTCTCTGCAATGTAGCGCCACACTGAGTATGATGTTTTCCACAAGTGGTTTGCACAGTGTTCGAAAAAGGAAAGAGTGAAGATCGATTCGATTACCAGCTGTTGCTCCACAGGTGGGATGTGCTCAGCACTTCCATAGATCAGAGTGGGGTTGTATTGGCTGAACAGCACCGGGTAAAACACCTTTTTACCTGAGGTGCAGAGACACAGAGGATTCAGCTGAGATCGAAACTGCATTTAACATTTAACACATTTCACTTGATCATCTCTTATTAAATTTTACACTCATCACGATAACAAATTAATCATTATTTATAATGTAAGATATCTGCTGTTGCATTTTAAGTATGAACAACAATTCAAGATACCTCTTCCACCTTTAAAATGACTAGTAAAGTAAAATATTTACAAAGTGGTGTATTTTTATTGAATGATTGTATAATTTACTGTGTCCTCAGTGCATTTACACTTAGTTTAAACTTTAATTAAATCTATTTCTGATTATACTTTCACGATTCAAAACTAAAATTTGATGAAGCTAAAATAGATTTTTACCAATATGAAATGTGAATTCTACACTTTTAAATAATGACTTTCTTTTTAATTTTACATCAAGATATCATAATGCAATTTTTTTGGACACTTTGAATTCAGCAGTACAATAATTACTAGTCTTAATCTTTTATGGGATACTCTGAAATACTACATTGAAAATTCACCCCATAGAGTGATACTGGAGGATATTACAAGACATTTTTTTATATGTTGTGACTTTTTAGAAAATACTTCATTTTGTTTATGTTTTATGTATTAGGTTAGGTCTTGTTCTCATGTTGAAAACCAAGGTAAATGAAGTGACCATATATGGTTAATTTAATCATGAATGGATTTCACATGTCTTTAATGCACAGACTGTTTATAGACTAGACAAAGCTAACATGATGTCACCGTTGGTTAGAGGACTCAGAGCCATGAGGTTGGTATTTGAATGTCGCCATGTTGGCTGTTTGGAGCCAGAAGTGACCATATTTGGATATGAAGGGAGGAGTGAGGAGGCGGGTCTGACCCTTGAACCTGAGGACAGTGTCCAATCTGTATGAGATGAGAGTTCAGGTCTGCTCTTCCTCTTTTTGAAGCACAATATCAAATGATGATTTTTAATTTGAAGTCAACTGGAGTTTTTTGGAGACAACATCTAGTGGCTGTCGAGAGTATTACACTTTTTAACATTTCCACATTGTTTTCATTTGTATTATTCCATTTCTATATACAGTCCTGCCTTTAACGCAAGTCTTATCAGTCTTTGCTTCGTGTAGTGTGTGTGTGAGCAGCGTCTCACCAGGCTGCGTGTTGAGTCGGCAGGTGTTGAGGAAGTCGGCGTTGAAGTAGATGTCAACATCGCAGAAGAAAAGCAGCACGTTGCCTCCTTTCCAGGCTCGGGCCCCGACGTCTAGACCCCGTCCCCGAGAAAACTCTTCATCCAGCTGCAGCAGAGTGTAGTTCCTAAAATTCACCTCCCTGCAGAGACACAGAGACATAGAGACATAGAGACAGAGAGACAGAGGTTAGATGGGGAGAAAACACAAGATCACACTTTAATGTAATGGTTCAAAACATCTGTTGTAGCAGCAGAGGTGGAGTTTCTTTTCATTTTTTAACAGAATCCATTTCAAATTCATTTTTTTCTTGATTTTCAACACTTCTTACTTTATATAAATATTATTATTTCTTGACCCCTGCATCACTCCCTTTTGTGTCTATATTTCATGTTTTAATTACAGTGTTTGCTATTAAATCTAAATTAAACGGTGCTGTTTTTCTTGTTATCGGTTGATTAATTTCTCCGCTACACTTTCATTTACCTCGTTCAACTTCAGGCGACTTATTGCAACGCTCGAACTTTTTTCTGATCTATTATTTTTTGTTTAGCTGTAATT
>OOFC01025435.1:15611-28841 GCA_900323345.1 Pseudochromis fuscus | reverse complement strand
TAAAATGTAAACAAACCAATAAATTGTTCTCAGAAATTAGAAACTTCTTTATATTTAATGATAGGTTGAAACAGCAATTAAAACCAAACAAATCCAGCACGTGTACACCTGTTAATCACTTCCTCCTCAGACGTCTCTGATCCATATTTTGCTGTTTGTTAACACAGTGCACAGCGGGTGACTGAGAAAGTTCCTCCTCATCACATGCTATTTGGGGGTGCTTGTTTATGACTGCGTCCGGTTGATGGACAGTCACCCCAACAACATCACATAACAGTGTTGGGTTTCAAAGGCTCTGTCAGGATGCCAGACTTCTTCTGTGGGCATCTCTTTGAAGCCCGTATCTGGTGCGTTGGATATCAAAACAATACCAGGTAAATATAGAGGCTGTGCAGCAGGTATTAGAGACCGGCAAGCTCCTCGCTGAACCATAATCTGGCTCTGAGTCACTGCTTTTGGAGACGCAAGCTGAGAAACATCCAGAATATTTTTATTTAGCTGTCAAACAGCCAGTTTTATGATGGTTTTTTTAAAAGCACATTTCAGTCTTTGGATTCGTCCTTGTTGACTCTGCATCAGGACGTACGTGGTGACAGGGACACTTACTGCAAAATATTGTTACATAAATAAACTCAATATTAGAGAAAAGCTGATTGGAAGAAGTGCAAGTAAATTGTTTTAATTTTTGCTGGAAACTTTTCTTATATTTTTTAATTTCCAAGACAGTTTTCTGCAGTTTGGCGCTAATTACAAGGGACCTGAGAAAAAGGTGTTAATGTTAGGTCCTGCTTGTTTCATTCAAGGTTTAAAAAAAATCAAAAAAATCCTGAAAACTATATATTAGTACAGAAGCCGTAAAAGGACACGAATAATTACATTTTATTTTCTTCAGTTTGCCGTGATAATGAGTTGATTTCAGTGATTTTTATGAGATTGAGATTTATTTTTCTCATTATCTCAAGAAAACAAACTTTGATTTTAGGATAATTTATCTTGAGAAAATGAAGAATAATTTATATGGAAGCGTTATTTGTCCTTGTTATCTTGAGATAATGAGATCAATTTGTTATCTCCAGAATATGAGGTGACTTTCTCGAAATAACAAATTAATAAATGCCTCACTGTTTAAATACTACTGCAGGAAGATCAGTGAACGCCTCACCGTGTTCACTCACACGTCCATGAAGCTGTCTCCATGACAACATGTTACTCAGTGTTTTACATATCTTCGCGGGACATTGCATTGATTTACTGCAATGTTCAAACGGCACACTCACAACTTCTGTGAGAAATTATCAAAGGCTATTTTCACAAGATTTATTTATTCGTGTCCCTTCAGGGCTTCCGTATGTTAGCACTCTGCCTTGAAGGAATTACTCAACAGATTTTGCTTCCTGTGTTTTTTCTAGATAAAACTACAACACCTGCATTTTCCACAATAAAGGACCCAGTGCAACAGTGATACTCAGTGTAAATTACACCTGTGTTTTTATTTGTCTGAGGACTTTGTGGACATGTCCCCACAACTTTTTAATTTCACGCTTTCCCACCAAGCATAACGGCTTAAAATATGTAACTATCAAGATATTGCAGCAAAGTTTATTTGCACTAAAAAGAGAAGAAACAAAGATGCAGTGTCATAAACTCTAAGCTTTAATTGTGTTATTTGTTAAGTAGATCTCCTGCAAGTGTGTGAGTGAAGAGGAAATGCACATTATCACAGCTACAGTGTTACAGATATGGAGTTTTAACAGACAGTGTAACAGTGTCCATTCAGCTCAGGTTGCAGTGTTAAGGCTGTGCAGTCTGACAGCTGCTGCAGTGGAAATAAAGTTCCTGTTCATGAAAGCTGACAGAGGTAAGAGGGATTTGTCACCTTTAGTTTATCTGACGCTCTTTCAGTTGTCACCTGAAGACCTTTTGAATGTTTGGTTATTTAGGTCCTTATGTCCTCATCAGTAACAGCACAAAGTGACACCAGTGAATAAATATATGTATCAGGTTTTAGATGCACAGAAAATACTTGATGCAAGAAGACATCAGTTAATACTTTTTTATGACATCTTAATCATTTTAACTTCAGATAAATAAATAAGTCTCTACACCTCAGCCATGTGACCGAGCACTTTATTATTTTATAATTTAATCTGGTTCAAAATTTTGTATGTATTGAGGATTGATGCTCTGGTCACATTGTGAATTTTGCCTCGTGTTTACTCGCATAAATGCAGCAGCTGTGTTCACACCAAACATGACCAGGAGAGACCATTTGCAATCAACCGCCAATAGGAGTGCTCCTTCCTCAAGACGGTGACGACCGTCACTTCTGCCATCAACAATGAATGAGAAGACGAATATTTCTCCTTTTACTTGTTGTGTATGTCCCTGACGTTACCACCAACTAACAAGTTAAAACTTTTCCAATTTGGCATGAATATTGCATTCACTTATTATGTTATTGCATCATTTGGTGTGAATGCAGAATTTAGAGATATCTCACAGTGTAATCCCTGCCACAAGGTAACTTGAATCAAGACTACTAGGAGCAAGAAGAGGAAACACCAGTTCTAAGAATAGACATATGGTGCTTTTCACTAGCCTCCATGGTATCTACTCACCTCGCCTCAGTTGCGTTTCCACTACAGAAAACAGTCCCACTTCCTTGTAGCTGGACATCAGGTGGCGAAAGAGGAAGAAGTTGATGAAGTAATATTCAGATTTCTACTGTTGTGATGTCACAGGAAGCAGTTTGAAGATTGTTTCAGGCGGGAAATTAGTTGTTTTTATTTCAAATATGTTGTTAAATCATCAAGTTAGAGCCTGGTTAAAAGCTTGCTCTGACGTTTTTGGAGATGTGAGCTCTTGCTACAACCTCAGAGCTCACGTTTTTTTCAGGTGACATTTTTAAATAAAATTTTAACATTGCACTAAAGCACTGTTATTGTAGATTAAACCGATCTATTTAGTGGTTTTCCTAACAGAGTAGAGACTTGTTATTCTGACTATAACCGTGCAGACTGTCGGCTTGCAGGTACAGATGTTTCCGTCTTGCACAGTGACGATGCAATGACGCAGTGCCAATTCCGACCAATAAGATTTTAGTACTTGCTAGTACCTGGCTGGGTACTTTTTTTGGAACCACATTAGAGAAGGTACTAAAAAAGTCGTACCAGGTACCAAGTTCCAGGTACTTTTTGTGGAAACGCACCACAAACCAAGGTGAGGTGAGGCGGTACCATGCAGTGGAAATACACCTATAATATGCAAGTTCAGGAAGAAAAATATGACTTTGACCTCAAAACTTCGACACTGAATTTAAACGCCACCAAACAAGATTCAGAGCATTATTGACGAGACGACACCACCGACTTCCTCAGAGCAGGAAACCATTTACACTCTGTGTACAGGCTGCATAATATATTTACATGTAATTTAATTCAAAATAAACTGGAATATCCAAAAATTAAAAGTGTGTTAGTGAGAAGTGTTTGGAAGATGGACTTTACCCTCTGCTGAAACCAGATCCTAGTCCAACGAGGCACTGATGAGGCTCCTTCAACACCACCACCATCGCTCTGGTCAGACGTGGTCCAGGATCAGCTGTGTCACACCTTTCCTCTTTGCACCCAGAGTGATCCCTGAGCGCTGCTGCGAGGCCAAGTGGATTTTTCTCCCTTCGTTACAACGAAATCTCTGTGGAAAATCTGACATTTCTTCCGTACAAATTCCTGAGAGGACTCATGGTGTGGCACAAAAATAGTTTGACCACAACACAGGGCCCTGACAATCCAGCATATTAACAAAATGCCTGGCTCGGACACAGATAAAAAAAAAAAAAAAAAGAGCCAGGCTGCTGCTTGGTTGTGGCTAAGCCCCCTGTCCTCAGCCTGATCATGTTGCCCTGTCTCCACGGCTGCGATCAGGTCCTGGTATTGTGGTTTTGCATAATATGGCGTACGTCATGTGCTGCCATCCTTACGCTTAAGCCTGGGCCTTAGAAACGTTCACCCTTTGGCGTTGCTCTAAAAACAGTCGCTCTACCTCACTCGTGGTCACCGCTGCTGATTTATGGATACAGCTGTGTGCTTGTGATAAAGACACCTGTCCTTTCCTCATCACCACTTCCTTCCCACACTGAAGAACCCTTGTGCTAACCTGGGCTGGAATGTCACCTTGTCAACCTCGGGTTCGAGGGGGCACCGCTCTAATGGCAGCAGGTTCAGGAGGCCACATTTTTGTTTTGGATTTTATTTTCAAACTTTTCAGAGATTTAAATCCTCATTAGTCATAATGTGTCACATTATTATTTAACTGCAGTAAGGTGTCCAGCCCATCATGGCAAAAACATGTCATCACATTTACGACTTCAGACACAAAGTCATGAAAAGTTTTTACCATCATCGTGTTACACAGGAAATCTGAACTCCTCACTCAAGATTTGCTTTGTATTATTATTATTATACTGATTTCTTCCCTGAATGTAATGATGTCCGTATTCTCACATACACACACATGCACACACACCTGAGCATCAGCACTGGACCACGATGCAGGCTCTGCTCTAATGAATTCCTTGGACAATCAGGTGTGTGTGTGTCACTTCCTTGGGAAAGACATAATAATAGGATGCACTATGGGGGAGGTGGTGGTGGCAGTGTGATGCTCTGGACCAGTGTTTCCCAACCCTGGTCCTCGAGGGTCCCTATCCTGCATGTTTTAGATGTGTCCCTCTTCCAACACACCTGATTCAAATGATCAGGATGGTTATCAGGCTTCTGCAGAGCTTGATGATGAGCTGGTCATTTGAATCAGGTGTGTTGGAAGAGGGACACATCTAACACATGCAGGATAGTGTTCCCTGAGGACCAGGATTGGGAAACACTGCTCTGGACAATGCTCTGCTGGGAAACCTTTGATCCGTACAATTCCAGCATGTGTAGTGTGTGCTGGACAAACAAATGCGATTGTAGAGGCTTCACCTCAGAGTTTCCAGGACTTGAAGGATCTGCTGCTGCTGTCTGATTCCCGTTTTCCACCGAGCTGCTCCTAGTGCTAGTTTAGATCCAGTGTCTGACTTAGCACCAGTTCAGGGGTTGGGGGCGGGGTTATCATGACCAACGAACAACGGTGGAAACACAGAACCGCCATTTTTAAAACAACAGCTAGTGAGCAGTGTAGTAAGAGAGTAGAGTAGTGAAAACTAAACTAAACTAAATATGGACGCTAAATTAAAACAGCAATGGTCTGAGGAGGAGACCCAGTGCTTCCTGGCGCTGTGGTCTTCTACCAAAGTCCAGGGAAAGTTAGAGGGAGCCTCTCAGACCAAGCTGGTCTTCAAGAGGATTCAGCTGGATACGAGTGGAAAAAAACTAATGTTATATGGCAACACAATGACGTGGCTCTAACTTGACTCCTTGCCAGTGGAAAAGCAAACCGGTTCTGAGGAAGAACCACATTTGAACCAACTAAGCACCAGCACCGAACTAGCACCTAGTTCTTCTTGGTGGAACTGGGGTATCTGAAACCAGAACACACCTTCAGACCTCTGTGGGGTCCAGGACTTGTTGGGTCTGGGCTGTTTGGGCAGGTGGTCAACATAATGGCAGATCGGTGCATGTATACATTATGTACATCCTTATATAACATAGTGTGCATAGGTTGTATGTAGGTTATATATGCTCATGTTTCTTGTTCTGTTAATAGACAACTATGTCTGCAGACTGAGACATCATCACAGGCGTCTTTGGTGGTGGGAATGTAAAGCTCAAGTTGTCTCATGTGGACTTCACATCTTCCTCCAATGTACATTTTGTTACAGCAGTCCTGGTAGTTCCTGGGAATCTGGTTATCACACCATCTGTAATAATGGAGCTGTTTATTTAGATAATGTCTACGCAAACCGAGCAGCAAAAGCAACACATCAGCAGAGAGCCATCAGTTACAGTACCGCCATCACGCATATTTTGGCAAGTTAAATACACAGTTGCTACAGTTATGTGTTTGGCTTTCACTGAAAAATACATAAATGATATCTGACTGCTTTCATATTAAACTCAAACACCTGCGTCTGCTTTAGCTCCACTGAACATGTGTCAGCTCTGACACACACATAAACACACACACACATGCAAAGGGGAAAGTGCTGCAAAACATCTAGCAAAGCAAATTCTGAGTTTCCCAGCCACACATCTCCTGACAGGAGCATAAATGTATTTTATCATCATAATAACTAACACTGGTGGAGCAAAATGATTCCCATTCATTCCTATGTGGTTTAAAATAAAGCTACGGAGGTCTGAAACTTCCTTGACTTAGATAATTCATAAAAAAATATTTTTTATTTTTGTCGAGGGCTACGTAAATGACACAAAAATGTAAAATTTGAAACTGCCTGTTGGTCATGTGACAGAGGTCAGATACCTTTTTAAAGTGTCCTCATATGATACCACACGATACGGGAACTTCCAGGTGGCTGCGTTAGCTGTTTCACAGCTGGCTGCAGCTTTAAAGCTGCTCCAAGACCCTTTTTATAAATATATATCTTCTTATTTAAAACCCTTTTGAAATGTGAACCTGAGCGTTCGGATCTAAAACAGAAGTCCCCTCAGTCAATATAGTTCAAAGTCAGTATGTCCAGTCTTTTTTAAGGTGTTCTAGCTATGAAATATCTGGTACATGTTTCACAGGGTGCTTTAGATACAAGACTCAATTTCTCTTTAACCAAATTAAAAATATTTTGGCATTTCTGTAAAAATGATCTGCTGTATCTGCCTATATTTTTTGCAGTGTTAATCAAAATGCATTGTATTGGTTCTCTGTTGAATAGTTTTACCCCCAAAACATTTCAGAGTTAGTTTAGTACATAAGTCAGAATCTGTCATATTTTCTATTTTATTTTGTATTAAACTCTTTTTGTTAATGTACCTGAAGTGATGAAATGCTCTCAGGTGAATCTTGACTTCCTGTCCATCGCTGAGATCAAAGAACATTGTCACAAAACGTAACAAAACAGTGAAAGGTCAAAAGATCAGGAAAGTATTAAACAGACTTCAAACAGGAAAATTCGACTTAGCCAAGGGTCTGTTTTCCTCTCACGGTTATGACTTTTCGTATGAGGTTATGTGTAATATTTTGCTGACCATCCACCTCGACCTCCTCCCTTTGTGGCTATAACAACTTCATCTTGATTAATAGGCTGCTAGCATAACTAACCAATGGGGTTGTTATTTATGTGAGAACATTTTAAAAAATAGACACACTGCAGTTTTGCTTTTATGACTCTTCCTCCTTCCTCATGTATCTCCAGGCAGGTCAGATTGTGCCAAAAACACCCAGGAACATTTTTCATCCTGGATGCAGCTCTGCTTCAAGTGTGTGTGCTAAGCTAGGCTAAACATGTGCTGGGCTTCAGTATGTTGGTAAAATATCCACCTGCTCCTGTATTTCTGTGAATGCTCGTGAATTGCTTTCAGTTTCATTTTGTTGTTGAGGATGTCAAAGTGCTGTCAATCACTGCACACTGAATCTATTACCTCCCCAGTCAGATTTTCAGCCACAGCAAAGTCCTGCATGCTTCAAAATGCTTGAACCAGGGGAATGTTGAGCTCTTTTCCACGATTACATCTTTGCTGTTCCCACCGCTGACGATCACTGAAGTTCTCCTACCTCCCCTCCTAACAGAGGTGCATCATGAGGAGACAGCTGCCAAAAATGGTGCCTCTGTAGCACACTGTACATTTAGCCTGGCTGAACTCCTGTGTGGTAAAGCTATTGACTTTGGTCAGGTCATACATTCAATCCCTCTCAGCAGGTATGTGATGTTTGACAGCCGCTGGGACCCGAGCCCAACATTATCTAATGGAACAGAAGTCATTAAAGCATATCAACAGATCGTCAGTCAGCGTGAGGTGACCTGCTTTCCATCAAGCACATTTAAAGTGACCTGCAGGAACTGGAAGTAGCTCTCTGGTAATAACAGTTTGTCTCTTTGTTCCCATCAAAAATACAGTTGGTGAATAGCAGAGTGATCAGATTTAATCATCTTAATGGACAATGATGGAAATAGTGTGGTCTGTATGCTACCAGGAAAGTAATAGTGGTGTGAGTGGTTGAGTGATGGATTGGCAGGTATCGTATATACTGTAATAGGTATGTTTGTGACCAGTTGGTGTCAACGCCAACAACACTTCTGTTACATAAAACTAATTTTCTGTACATGAAATGATCCGAGGTAGTTTATGCCCCAGACGAAGTGACATGGAAATGTTGCGTAGACCTTGACATTGACAATCACACTGGTTTTTTATTCTGAACTTCAAGTGGGAAGATGATCTCAAGGAGGACAGAAAAAGCATTACAAAGATTGCTTGAAGTTCAACTTGAAGAGCTGCGCGATCGACTGGAATAACTGGGAAGAACTGGCCAGAGACCATACCAACTGGAGTCAGCTGACCTATCAAGGAACCCAGACTTGCTCCCACCATACTTACTGTGGTCCCTAGGAGGTGCTGTTGTGGTGAAATGTAACTATCGGTCATAATGAAGTCCAGTTTAAGTTACGCATTCTATGTCTTCTAGGTCCCACGGGGTTTTGGGAGCTGAAAATGATACTTTTTGAAAACGGGTCCCGGAGCGGGAAAATCTGAAGATGCCACCTTCTGTGTCTCTGTGTGGATGGCAAATAAGCATTCTCCTGAAACGATGCCGCCGTAGCCCCGCCTCTCCCTTAACCTGCATGAGCAACCCCCGACAACAAAGGTAACAATAGCAGAACACAGCATCACGCTAGTGCGGCAGCAGCTACTGGACTTGTTTTGGCTTTTACAGCAAAGTCTTCACAAACTGTACAACTACCGCAAGCAACAAGTGTGTGATGTTATATGTGTTGTTTTTACCTCTCATGAGTTGCCCATGCTCCGTGTTCAACAAATTTAATGCGCATGCTCCGTGTCTTCGTCTCTGTTTTGATGTGTTTCTGTGGCAGCGTTACAGCGCCACATACAGGCCTGGCATATTGACTACAGTGTTTTTGGCGTCTTCGTGTCAACGCACACATAATTCCTGGTTTAGGGGGAAACGTGTTGAAACGTTAACATTTTCATCTCTGTGAGGACGGGTCCTTAGGTCTGTGTTTGGTCTCTACCAGCTTTTCAGAGAAACACATATTGGCTGCAACAGGTGTTGTACAATTGGGTTTATAAGCAGTTTCCTACTATAGCACAAAACAGCAGTATGATCCACAACAGTAAAGCTGTTTAAATGCTTTGAGAGTTGCAGCTGATTCATCTTTAAAAGTTGCCCATTTTATATTGTTTTCACATCGATACAATGTTATTACAGAAATATTATTATAGTCATTTTATTGCTTTATTAAAGACTTTTTTACAAGCGCCTTTAACTTGAAACATTGACTGTATTAACAAGCTTTACTAAATATGAGTAATTCTTGACAAAAACTGTTGGGTTTTCAATCCAACACTGTTGTTTTTTGTTTTGCAGCGCTAATGCAAAAAGCAAAGCACCTGCTCTTTATAGATTTTATAAAATATGTCATGTGTTTTATGCCTAAAATCCCTTTTATCCTGCTTGAGAACGTTTGGAATTGAAACCTTGCTTGAAGTTGTGAACTTTACTGTTCAAAAAAAAAGAAAGGAAAGAGGAAAAGCATGCTGCGTGATTGATCTGATTTCAGAGAAAATGCATCCTAATGTGTTTCACTGGACTCCTGTAATTGCCACTTTGACCTGTCAATCTGGATCACATTTAACTTTATTTGCCTCAATTTGTGTGTTCCTCCTTTGCTCTGAAATGACTCCACCAGACGCATGGGCTTTTGGAAATCCTGCGTGCTACAAAGAAAACAGCGCAGTGGTCACAGATGTTAAACGGGTTGCGGATGAACACTTGCAGATGACTAATTTGTGCCACTGTTTTCAAGGGAACTGCAGAAAAGGATTGAGTTTTTTTGCAGACACCTCGGCTTTTTGTAATCCTGCTCAACTGACCTTTGCAGCAGCTTCCGCCGTGAGCGTCCAATACCCTAATCAGCCTTAGCAATAAACCATATCACGTCACTCTGGAGAAGCGGGGAAGGCATTAAATCTTAGAATAAAAAAAGTCTAAGAGGTGAAGCAGAGAAAACACCAAATTTTTCCTCTTTTTTATCCGTTTTCCTGATGGTTTTTTCTTTTTTTCTGTTGCCTTACTCAACTCCCAAAGCCTAAAACATCTCAACCACAGAAAAGAGCCGCTGCAGATCTGCAACCCGCCCCATCATCCCCCAACACTGTAATTAAATCTCGCAAATGTTTCAACTGGTGAACAGACTGCACTTATATAGCGCCTTTTTACCATTGCGGTTTACAAAGTGCTTTTCTGCCTCGCGTTCGACTGCTCTCACACCAATCCAGGGAGAGCCACCATGCAAGGTGCTCACCTGCCATCAGGAGACACTTAAGGTTTGGCCCAAGGACACTTTGGCAACTGGACAGATGGACAGGAGGAGCCTGCATAGAGCTGCCAACGCTAAGATTAGTGGACAACTTGCCCAAGGGATGGTTTCCCTTTAGAAGCCTTACTCTTCTTTTTGTGATGAAATATGATCTCTGTTGTGGCACTTCTGACTCCAGAGGCAGATGAAAGTCAAGAAAGCCAAGAAAGGGCTTCTCGTTAGCAGGGATGCTGAGCTAAGTTTAGTCTCAGAGGCAGCTCGTTGTCCTGGTTCAGCCTGAGCTTCTTGGTTCCATTATTTTGGGTCTCCAGGATTTTGCTGCTACGTTCAGACTGCAGGGCTTAATGCTCAATTTGGATTTTTTTTTTTTTTGCCGAGTTCGTTCACATTTCCAATTAAATGTGGCTTGTATGTGATCTCTCATGTGAACTTAAATACGACCCAAAAGTGTCCCGCATGCGCATAAGAAGACAATAACGATGTCACGCAGCGAGCGCACTTCAGTGTTTGCATAAGTAAACATGGACGATAACGGTGCAGCGTATTTTACAATTCTAACATTGTTGTCGAACCGGAGCAAGCACTTTTACAACCTGATTTTAAGAAGAAGGTTGAAAAGGAAGAGAGCCAAGTTTTTGGCCATGGCATTTTGATGGGCAGTGGCAGCAACATCCATCCAGAGAAACACATGGGTGCAGGGTCGCAGCCAAGAGGGGTGGGTTTTTAATGATATGGATTTACGCAGATTTAAGACGTTTGTCGCGTATTGTAGGTCAGATAAATGCGACCTGGCCGTTCAGACAGGAGTCGCATAGCGAAAGATCAGAAAAAACTGTCATGAAAAGATCAGATACAGGGCGCATAGGGGCAAAAAAATCAGATTTAGCCACACTTTAGCCTGCAGTCTGAACGTAGCCTCAGCTCTTTGTCGGCTGATTCAGTCCTGATCTGTTACATTGAATAAGTATATTGTTTAGTGGACTTGGTTTGTAACAATGACCCTGTTTACACTTTGTTTTACACTTGGACAGTCGGATCACACGTGGACCGCTGAGATGCTTCTTTGTTTACACCCCTACATAACGTGTCTCCAAACCATCCTGCCGACCACTTGTGTGTAGGTGTCAATACTGCAATGTCAGGGGTCACGCAGTTTTTACATCACTTGTCAGAAGAGTACCAGATTTTGTAAACAGTTTGCACAGATAGCTAAAAGAGAGGAGAAAGCAAAAAATATTCGAGCTATTCCAAGATGACGAAGGGTAGATGAAGGAGAGCAAACGCAAGAAAATCAGTGGCTTTCGGTCCTGAATTAATGGCGATATTTTTGTCCCAGACACTCTAACCATATGATTAGGTTCTTCTTGATGGTCTTTGACCCTTGTATTTAGAGCTGCCCCCTTGTGATCCAATCACCTGAGATGCATTTTAATAGCAAGTGTAAACAAGGTCAAAAGGATGCATCACATGTTTCAACAAGAGTGTCGGCCCCTATATGCGACAAAAGTAAGAAACCACAGTTTTGCTGTGTTCAACAACAGGAAACACAAAATATGTTTACCTCACTTGTGTAATTTCTGTCAGAAAAAGTGAAGAGTATTTGTGAAGGGCAGAGATGTTGTGCACATCCCGCTGTAACTTCTCATAGACTGACACCTACCAAACGCAAATTAGTAGACCCAGTGATCACTAATTACAGTCACATGCTTGTGGTTATCGCCACATGGTTACTGCGCAGAACGCTCACCCCTCCTCTGTTTTATGGCCGAGCGTGGATCGACAGATGAGGCATTGCAGCATTTTTGTGGGAGGGTTTCAGCTGAAGTGGTTCGGATGTGTTTCTGGACAAACTAAAGACTCCATCAGCTTTTGAATGCCAGCTTAAAGCCAACTTTTTCCCAAGCGCTACTGGAAAACTACTCTAGCGCCTTTATAGCAACAGGCAGCTGAGGTAACGATATGAAATTCCCTCGTGGGTCCTAACTCCTCCTGGGGCTGGTAATTGGACGTAGCTTGACACTTGTACCATTCAGAGCGCTTATCTTCAGATATTCTCAGAGATCCTGCGGTATGGAGTATCCAGTATGAGATCCAGGATCCAAACGAAGCCCGAGGGGAACGTGACTGCAGTACTGGTTGTGAGATAGGTCCCGGAGATCAGGGTCACTGACTCTCCTGCAGGATGTAGGCCACTGACAGCAGACAGCACTTTGAAGACTGTACATGTCTGACATACCGCACATTGAAGACAAGTCCTTGAAGAGGGTGTGAATAACTCCTCAGATGAAGAGATGAGAAAAGCAGGCTTCAACTGTCCACTTCAATGTCCTGTCCGCCCAATGTCAAGTGGACTGCTGGGTAAATGTGCTGGCATAAGCATCTCTTTATTTGGAGCCGCTGGGTAAACTGAAGTCTCCTTTTAGCTGGAACATTTGTGTTGATGTGCACGTTAACTCACAAATGTATTCCTGTAAGTTACATAAGGAAGTGACGCCTGGTGTGGAGACACAAACTGTAAACTGTAGGATTCCTAGTTGTTGTGTAATATAGGAGTGTCATGATTTGTTCCCACAAGAGACTATTTATTAATGTTTAAAAATACACAGAGTTGAACAGCTGTAGGTCAGTGAAATATAATAATAAAAATGGAAGATTTTATGCAGGGTTTGGTGTAAGACAAGTCAAACTTAAGTTTGACTGTATTGTTGGTTAGCAAAAAAATTACCACGATGGGGGAGGACAGTAATTTTTGGAGGAAAAACACTAAAACACACAGCAAG
>OOFC01025435.1:0-15591 GCA_900323345.1 Pseudochromis fuscus | reverse complement strand
GTTCCTCATATTAATGTGGTAGATTTACAAGTAAAAATAGTCAGTGTTTTGAGAAAAAGCTTGAATATGATAAAGGCATTAACCCTTCATTGTGTAAGTTACCGTATTTTCCGGACTATTGAGAGCACCTGTCTTTAAGCCGCTATTGAATTTATTTGAACAGTTTCATGTGGTCCACTCTGACCGGGTCTGATGTGATGACGCTAAATGTATCAGCGGCACGGATCTTGCTAGCTTGTAAAAAGCCAACAAGCTTCGTGCCACCGATACATGAGAAACACCGGTGTTTAAGTTCAAAGCGTCGGGAAAAAAGTAGCAGCCTTTAGTCTTGAAAATACGGTACATAATTTACTACCTTAAGTGGGCTACAAAAATGGCATCTTCACACCTTTGCGATGCACTATAACCACAGTTTTTAGAAAGATATTGACCTGACATCAGCAAGTAACCAAATATGGTAAATGCCTTGACCCTGGTTTTCAAAGTAACAACAAAAATAATGCAATGCCTCCATAATAACAAAATCAAAATGTTTTAATGAAGTCAGAACATGAAATAAAGCCTTGCAATTTCCTCCAGTAACCCTGTGTTTCAGTGATGCCTTATAAAGAGCTAATTTGTGATAAAAAGAAGAGATTTTTGAGATAAAAGTTACACATTTTCAAAAAAACCTATAAGACTAAAAGACCATTTTTCTTTTCTTTTTGTTTAGATTAACAACACCACACCACCAGTCCCTTTTAGCATTACCAGGGAGAACACAATGCTGCAGTTGGACACAGAGGGTTGTGGCTTGAGCCCAGCATCTGCATTCAATTTGTCTACTAACTAAACACTAATCAGTCTACAGTGAAAACAATATTACACATTAGTTTAAATTACAACCACAGAGTGTTGTTGGCATAAAGCCTTGTTGGTGGGTTTAGATTCATAATGAGCACACACGCAGCTTGAAAATGTGATATCCAGGAGACACCCTCCCTGCTGGGATGCTTTGGATTTTTTTGTTTGCTGGAAGATGATAGCACTAAGCCATATGAGTTAAGGTGGAGGAAGGTAAAATATTGACTCTATAATGTTACGATCAGCAGGACTTTTGGTTCTTCTTATGGCTAAAAATCATTCCTCGTGGCTCTGACTGGAAGTTCTGGTCTCGTTTGACCCATTTAGATGCTGGCATGATGGTGTTGTGTGGAGCTCAGTGTGTTTCTACTGATTAACCCAAAACAACCCAAATTACGAGGAGACAAAATATACAAAAGAGATGACAATGAACACATTTCTGAAGATGTTACATGTGTTACATATAATGTCATGGGTACACAAATTCACACTTTGTCACATGACTGCAACACAAAGTTTAATTGATGTCACTTAGGGACTTGGTGAAGTCCAGGATAAAGCTGTGAATGGAACTTGATAGTTTAATTTAAAACTTAAAAATATTCATATACATATGGTACTTCAGTTTTGACTATGAAAATTAGAAAAAGAGACATTTTTCCTGTACATCTTTGTATATCAGAGACTTTATTCTTTGTCCCAGACTAATTGAGCTTCTCATCTGAACCATCGCACTATGAATCTCTCTTATGTGGATGGACATAAAGGAACTAGTGTTTAGATCATGTGTGTCCTGTGTACATCTCCATATACACAGGATGTAATGTGCTGTCTGACTTCATTAAAGGACATGAGTGCAGAGCATTAAGGGCCATTTCCCTTCCAGCTGCACGAGCCACCTTGAACCACTGTACCAACTGTGTCAGTATTAGGTCATCCAATAAATAATGATCTAAAACATTTCCGTAAGCTAATACTAGTAAGCTAGCATACTCAACATAATAAAACACAGTTACTATGGGTCAGTAGGTGGCAGATAAACAATCAAGCGACTAATGTGATTACCTGAGAACAGACACTGGACTCACAAGATTAATTTAACAGATTAACCCTCATCCGATTGGGTTTTTTAATGCAATGCACAGTCCTGACCCACAGAATTGATTATGGAAATAAACCAAGCCAACACAAACCTGGTCAAGCCTATCGCACAATCGAAACTGAAAGTTAAACAAAAACAATCATTCTCAGTGTTAGCACTGATGGAAATAAGAGGGCCGACTAACTAGTATATCGATCATAGAGTGTTTAGGGTTAACAAATCTTTAATGCAGAAGTGAGTTTGGTACATAGGTAGGTGGGTAGCAGCAGGGGCAAACAAATCCACAACAGCAACAGTATCTAAAACCGTGAAGATATACACAACGAACACTCGGCCATAGCTACAAAGACGATGTGGTGCAGAGAGAGGGGAACACAACCAGAAAATGGGATGGAGGTGACACCAATCAGTGACAGGGAGGACAAACTGAAACAGAGTGTTTTTAGGATGATGTTGCACATCTGGCGCCATCACATGGATGCCTGTAACTTGCACTTCAGTGGTTTCTGTTTCAGATCAGCACATCCAAATCTAAGTCCATGGTTCTCTCACGGTAAAGGATGGTATCCCTCCTACAGGGAAAGGGAGAGAGTATCTCAGGGTCTTATTGCTGAGCACACTGGGGGCAGCGGTACCAGTAGCTGTGGTGGCTGTACCCAGGGGGCTTGATGTCACAGTCCCTGTAGCTGAGTCATATGGCGAGGATTGTTTACAGGTCGATCAACATCCCTACCCTCACCTATGGTCACCAACTTTGGATAATGACCAAAAGCGTAAGATTGTGGATACAATTGACTCAAATGAGATTCCTTCTCCAGGTGGTGGGCCTCACCGTGTGATAAGGTGAGGAGTTCAGCCATTCAGGAGAAACTCAGAGTAAAGCCACTGCTCTGTTGCATTGAGAAGAGCCAGTTCAGGCATCTGATTGGGATGGCCCCTGATTGCCTCCCATTGGAGGTTTACCAAGCACGGCCAATTGGGCGGAGACCCAGAGGTCGTTCTACTGCAGAAATTATTACATTTTCCAGTTGACCTGGGAGCAGCTGGGGATCCCCCAGGGTGAACTGGGAGGAGTTGTGGGGAACAGGGATGGCTGGGCTTCCCTGCTCGTCCTATTGACACTGCGAACCTGATGGACATAGTGGTATGGAAGATTGGATGGATGGATGGATGGATGGAACAAAGTAAATATAATTCAATGGCTATTTCAACTTCAAGTAGCTTTAACTCCCAACAGATTCCTTGTTTAGTAGATTATCATTTGAGTATTAATTCTATATGTGTTGCCAGAGTTAAGAAATCTCCTGTTGAAAGAAAAAAAAAAAAAAACTTAGAGAGGCACAAAGCATTTGCTTTGGTTTGGGAGACCACCCACAGTGTGTAATATTAGATGTACAACGTCAGAGAATGTTGTTCAGATGACTAATAACATAATGAAAAATGCAGTCATTGGGGGATGAAAACACATCTCGTCTCAAACTCTCTCCTGAAGTAAAACCGTGTGAATTAATTCAGCTTCAGCATCAATCTGATTGATGAGGAAATGAAACCCTGTGGCCAACAGCTGCTTCAGACTCAGCAGGATGGAGGAGGTACAGAGTCACTCAGGGTTAGGTTCACGGAGTCTGTTACCGTGGTGACAGAACTGAAGTTCCCATCTTTCTGGAATGAGCTTCCTTTATCTCAGGTTAGCTATCACCACAAAACCCACTTCCTGGAACACCCCTGTGGTCGACAACAAGAAGGAAGATAAGTAAGAAAATAAAATTGTAAAGATGTGCTAGAAAAAATACAAAATAAACAACTTTACAGCAGGAATTGAGACGTCACAACAAAGAGACAAAACAGATGTGCAAATAAGATGCACAGCAGAGGAGAGATAATGTTATTACAATCAAGTTATTTATTCACTTTACTTTTTGCCTTCCTGAATACGAGTATGTGTGTCTGTACATGGCTCCAGCTCTCCAGATCCCAGTCCTGAATGAGCTTCCAATCAGACCATTAGTTTTATGTTTGAACAGTTCCATCTGTGGATAAAATACTTTCTGTGTGAACTGATTGAGCTAAAACTGTCATCAGATTGCTGGGAAAGCCAAGCACATTTTACAGCGTTTTTTTATGACAGCTTCCCATCTGTTTTTCGCGACACTGCTTTGGCGATGCAAAGAAGAAGCTCGTGTTATTAACTGTCCCGCAAAGTAAAGCAAAGAACCCAGAATGGACGATTTTGCAGAGCTTCCTCTGAGGACATCGTGGCCCAAAACAAATGCCTCAGCGCCCAAAACCCCTTTACAGATTTATTCACTGACTGTCAGCTGCACACTCAGAGGCAATTATGTGGTTTTTGACAAATGGATTTAAACAATTTTTATATTTTTCAAACTGGGATAATGAAAGTTCATTATTTGCCATTGGTTGGGGGGTGAAGATGCTTGTGGGTAAAAGGGAAGCCGTGTATCATGAGTGGTTTGGCAGATTTCCTTTAATCACTTCACAGACAGAGCAGCAGCAGCAGGGATGTTTGGGCAGATGGTGTGTGTGTTATCCTGCAGAGGACAGGGAATACAGTCAATGCAAGTAGTGCGTGTACCACTGGATACTTCTGATGGGATATATATCAATATATCTAAATGCATGAAGGGGGATACACTCTAAACCACCAAGCAACTTATTGAGTCTGAAATATAGCAGTTGCATTGTTTATTTGTTGAATAAAAGAGAATATGACTCTGTCTGAGTACCGTTGACCCAGATTTTGAAACCAGCAACTACTTCTGGTCTGCTTCTCCTACCGCTGAACTACCGAGCACTAACGACCTGACATCCTTCAGATACACTCTTAATATTCAGGGTCCTTAATTAACCTGTAATCCACTGAATGCATCTTCTCAGGGCATCGGCTACGAAGTGGAAATCCAGGCCATGCAAACACAAACCAGGAAGCAGGTCTCTCTTTAACTGTGAAAATAAACGCAGCTGACATGTGCGAATTGATGGTGACGTAAAATGTAATAACAATAATATTTAAATACTTTTTGTTTTAGAAATCATCACAACTAAACTGTATATCTGTAGAAGTAATGATATGATTATACAGATGTCTCACCTTCGCTTGCTCTGGCTCAATGTCCAACATCATCCAGATTAAACACAATAAATTTTTCCCTGGTAATTATTAGCTAATGCATAACCAATAGCAATGCCAAAAGTAATATTGATGATAAAAACATGACCGTTTAATATTCTCTCTGCACTATAAAACTGCTCCATGAGAAAGCCGTGCCCTGAATCTGATACCCAAAACAGACATTGGGGTATATAGTAAATCATGGCTTCAAGCTTCTCGACATGTTATGTGAAGACAAACAGATGAACCCTTGGTGTGTTCATTCTTCAGTCTCTTCTTTACTGTACTGGGAGCTACATTTTGAATCGGTGACATATTTGAATATTAAGGCAAAAACTGTATTGGTGGATGTGTCTTTGGCTCCGAAAATAGTAACAAATCAGTCACGTTGTTTTAACAAGAACAAGAACAATTCACGATACCATGCATTTCCACTGCATGGTATCACCTTGACTCGGTTTGTGGCCAGTTTCCATTGGTAAAAAATACCTGGAACTTGGTACCTGGTACGACTTTTTTAATACCTCCTGTCCTGCGGTTCCAAAAAAGCACCTTGCCAGGTACTAGTGGGTACTAAAACATCGGCGCAGATGCCATGGGGGACAGGTGGGACATGTCCCCTGCAGATATACAGTGACACGGATCCGTCCGTCCCCCACAATGTCCCTACATAAGGCGACAAACATAAGTTTAAAAAAAAAAGGATCAATGTTCCATTAGTTCGGCACTTCAGCTAACTTTCAGTGATCAATCTACATCACACCGAACCGATTCATGAAGGGGAAACTGATCGCCCCGGTGTTTCTGCTACAAAGTGCGTTCAGGTGTACTCGTAAGTCAGAACTTTCAAGTCTAGGAAGCATTGAAATCTAGCATCTACAAGCACAAACGTTGGGGTTTTCATTTTAGTCTATTGAGATCCTTTCTCTTCTTGTTCCATATTCCATGGTGTCCCAAGTTTTATGCTGGGAAGCTCAGTTCTGATGTTATATTGTTTGGAGCTCCGAGTTCTGACTTCCAATAATGAATATATATATACATGTTCAGATTCAGATTCAGATCACTTTATTTAAATCAGATTGCAGACATGGGTTGCAACAAAAGGGCAAAACAGTCCACACACATCACATCACTCATAGTCACTGCACAGGACAGAACGGGACATAGCAGCTTAAAAATCCAGCCACAAGGTGTGCAGTTTCAGCATCCATGATAAAGTGCATGAACAATAAATAAATAAGTTCATTAAAAAAAAAACCCCAAAAAACAACAAATGTGACACTTCTCATTGGACACTCTCATTTACATTTAAATTTAAAAGCCTGATGGCAGAAGGAATAAAAGAACTAGCAAATCTATTTGTCTTTCCTCTGGGGGCGAGATAGCGCCTCCCAGAAGGCATCAAAGCAAACCTCTCTTTAATGTGGTTGTGTATTTGGTCCCCCAATTCAAAGATCCTATCTGCGCCCCTGTACTAAAATACTATTGGTCAGATTCCTCACTGTGTCATCACTGCGTAGCACGGAAATATTTGTACCCGCAAGCCGACAGTCTGCACGGTCATAGTCAGAATTACAAGTTTCTACTATGTGGGTAAAAGCACGAAATAGATCGGTTCAATCCACAATAACAACGCTTTAGTGCAACATTAAAATTTTGAAACTACAAACTAAGAGTCTCTGAGATAGGATGGATCTTTATATGTTAGAAGGATCTTAAATCCAATTGTGCATTTGACAGGGAGACAATGAAGAGAAGCTAATATGGTAGAAACATGATCTCTCTGCAGCCTTTTGGATCAAGTGGAGGCTTTTCAGAGAGTTTGGGAACATCCTGATAATAAGAAATTACCTCAGTCCAGACAGGCTATTTCTCAGGCACTTGTACATATCCTGGTCAAAAATATTCTCACGGTTGTGCTGGAGGCCAAAGTAACACCATCCAGAGTAACTACATGGTGAGTAGTGTGTTTCTGAGGTGGCACAATACACTACCTTCAGTGTTACTATCTGTCCCAGAATAAAACTCCACATTGATGGAGATCTAGAAAAGGATCCATGTAGTAATATAAGAAATCATTTCAGCAACAAATGATACTACTCCATATCTTGTTTTGTCGGTGCATATTTTTTGTTCTCCTGCTCACGTCATTAGGAACAGTGGGCACATTACTCCCACAGTATGGGTGGGCCCCGAGTCCCTCTTTAGGTATGAGCTCGACTCAATCATAATATTGCCGAAGGCTCTGGGAACCATCTATCACACTGTGGTGGTACACCGTGGGGTGGACTGGGAGCCCCTCTTGGAAGAGGATGTTTGTGTTCAATGTCCAGTTTGAGAACAAGTGTTTCCTGGTTTTTCTCTGTGACAGCCTGAAGGTTTCCCTATAGACAGTGTAAACAGCAGGAGCAATACATCAGGGATGCAAGAGAGCATGGTCTGTTTCTACTTGTTGTTTTCTTACAGCGGCAGCATGGTTCACGGGATGACTTGTAGCTCTCCTGTCCCGTCTCCCAGGTCATTCTCTGGTATTTATGGCTGCGTAAATTATGTGCAGGTCAATGATAAGTCTACATACAGTACGTCTATTGCTGTTTTTGAAGTTGTACTGATATGAAAAGAAATGCTTCACTTGTGCCATTACCAAAAAGAAAAACAAAACATTCATCATGTCTTAGAAATGATATATCTATACAACTGATTTGTTTCCCAGATTTGACAGGAGGTTGTCGGGGTGGAGGGAGGGTCTACAAAACTTTCTCACAAGACCACCACATTAAAAGTCCCATTTCTTGGTTTCACTTTGGTAAAGGTTCACAAAACTAGTAGCTTTGTTTAAATGTAAATAAAATAAACACACTGTGTCTGAAATCACTGTATTTCCTGTATTAAACCAGAGCACCATCTTCCTCTTAACCATTAATCAATAAGAGTCTAAACAGAACCAGGGGAAAGTAAAATAAATTGCTGCTCATTGTTGTTTATACTGATAATAAACTCTTCAACACATTGTTTGCTTTTTGTTTGTAGGGGAATGCTGAATTACTGATGATTTACTTTTTAACAGGCTAATGTGAAGTTAGCAAGCTTTGTGACCTACATTGTAAAATGTTGATGGTATCTGTTAAGGTTAAATTTAAAAATCTAATAAATTGTCCCACAGAATAACAAGAGGGTTAAGAAACTGTCAGTTATGTAAATTTCAGCTCAGTATCTGCTTCTTAATGTTGTGTAATGATGCTTCAATAGCAGGAGAAACAGTAGTTTACTGACCACATGCACAAAAAGACTATTGATTGAGTAATTAGTAATAAACATTTCTAGTTACAAAGTGGTAATCAGTTACTTTAGAGCATTTTAACATTGTAATAACATGTTATAAAATGTTTCATGTTAAATTGTGATACTAATTTTGACCCTATTACACTAATCCAGTCTGCATAATGACATCAACATGCTCTTGCGTTAACATCCTCCTGAGTGGATTACACTATGACACATTGTCCATGTGGGGTCCACATTAAGGAGGACGGAGAAATTTATAAGATCTCATTAAGTCCTAGTTTATGCTCAGTTAAGACACAACAAGACTTTGATGTTACTGAGCACGATTGATGACACTGGATACAGGAAGTCTGACTGTCTGGAGGATGGTGTCATGTTACCATGGATACAAGCTAAACCATCAAGCTGTGGCCAAAGGACAGTGAAGTTTTTAGACGCTTGTGATGAAATACCAGCAATGATCTTGTGATTGGATGATTTTTTTTCTAATATGGCAGCAATACACCTCCATAGTTCGACCATTTAGAATCACACCACAAGTTATCTCCTTCTTTCACTTCCAATGCTGTTGTCTTTAAACACAGTGTGTGCATGTGTCTCTCACGTCTTGGCCTGCTTTGATAAAACAGAGCGAGGTCGCCCTGCTAAAACCATCAACCTGCACAGGTCAGAGCCCGATAAATCATCCTGTAATAACACACGTCAGCAGGTAAGTGGGGGCTGGCCTACTTAGCTACTGTAAATCTCTGTCGAGCTACTGTCCACACACTCTCCTGACCACCCCTCGCTTCAACACTGTGAGAAAGTTTGCAGGTCCTCCACCCACCTTCCTCCGTCTCAAAGGCTTTTTATTGAGACGCTCTGTTCAATGTCATTTCAATTCAGACTCTTCACATCCTCACATTTGGCTTCATTACTCAGTTCATAAAACGATGTGGCTTTTATTACTGGATGGAAATCCAACATCCTATATATCTGTAATTTATGTACTGTATGTCACAGCTCATGTTTTATCATCTGCTTTTATATTCAACATCAAAGTATCGGTATTACTTTAATGTGAGGACCATGAGATGGAAACCACACGAAAGGAAGAGATAAATATTTGGGAAAAGATGTATTTTAAAAGTCTTTAGGGAAATATGTCAAAAAAGGATGTGCAGACCAACTGTCGCTTTTTGTCACAACAGATTTTATTAAACGTCTTTTCATTAAGTTTATTTTTTTGCTATATGTTTGAATTTGTTGATTTTTCTTTACATTTCCCCATTTTACTTACCGTTAACTATGTTTTAATTGGTTGCATCTATAAAATCTCAGTAATAATTAATTACCCCTTCAAAAAAGTGCTATTAAAAATTGCCACCAAACTATTAACACTGGGTCTTTTGTGATGAGCTGAGTGTTGGTTGCATCTGTGCCTCCTTTGAGGACTTCCTGCAGCAGAGCTGATGCTTACTTTTTATTTTTTGCATGCTTTTGAATGATGTGAGTACCATGCATGTCCTCACTGTGACCAACCCAACCTAAAATAGTGAGAACGTCATACCACAGTCCTGATCCTTCTCAGCGAATACCTTACTCCCTGTGTGCGGTGAAGACTTCCTGCCACCAGTCCCACAGCAGCTGGCACCGTTAATAACAAATGTATATGTTCAGTGAAAAAAAGTAAACAAAACAACCTAAAAATAGGCCAGCATTTCTTAAAGATAGCCAGTATTTAGAGAGAAGATAGAATTGATGATGTCATCTGCAGGATGGCCTCCAGCCTCCAGTGAAGCAGGACGAGGAACCAGAGTGAAAGCCCTGTAATATTTTAGCCCTCCACTGTGGAGGGATGATAGATGAGGCAGACAGCCGTCTTGGATCTTCTGACTGAGGCTGGCTTCCAGGCCTGGGTCACCCAGAGTGCTTCCCCCCAAAGGGCCAGCTGTACCTTCCTCTGGTCTGGCCTTCTATTTAAGTCCATGAAAGCTGTAAGTGCACGAGAGAGGATGCAGACGATGCAGCTCAGCATGTTTATTTCTTCAGGTTTAGGTCAGAATGTGTGTGTGTGTTTATGTGTATGTGTGTGCTGTCTGCTGGTCTGTTCATTCATCCCTTCATGTCAAAGCTAGCAGTTCAGAAGCGCCTCTTGTGCTACATATGTGAAAAGCTGATACAAATATTGATAACCGTGGCATAATACTTTCTTAAAGCCACGGCAGCAGCAGCAGCAGCTGGAAGTCTCATGTTTGCTTCCCTTGCTGCAGTGATGTCAGGGTGTACTGTGATGGTGCTTTACCACCTCGACTCTACTCAGCTCGCCTTAGTTACGTTTCCATTACAGAGGATGTGTAGCTGGTCGACAGGCGAAGGTGGAGAAAGATGATAAAGTCATCTTCACAATTCTACTGTTGTCATGTCACAGAAAGAAATTAGTTGAGGAATTAGTTGTTTTAACTTCAAACATGTTAATCAAGTTAGAGGCTGTTTAAAAACTTTCGACCTACTGGGTGGTCAGAGCTCACTTTTTTTTTTCCGCTGACCTTCTTTGACTAGAATTTTAACGTTGCACTGAAATGCTGTTATCGTACCATGGACTCATCTATTCAGTATTTTTCGTCCAGACTGTGTCGGCTCCAGGTGCAAAAAATTGCGAGATAATGCAATGATGTAGTGACGATTCTGACCAATGACATTTTTGAAGGACCTTATGGTTGGACCATTGAAATTTCTTATTATAAGGATGTCCCAATAGCTCTAAAAAATGAAATGAGAATACAGATGGGCATTAGGAAGATTCATGTGTTTATGCAAACAATTTGGTTAGTCTGATTATATCAATGCTATGATCATAACATCAGCACCAAGAGTCATTGCACTTGTGAAACCTGCCATCCTTCTAAAGGTCCACAGTAGGTCTGTTTCCACACCCTCAGCTTACCTGCTCAAAGGCATTTTTCCTGCTTCTTTAAGATGTTGCACATCATGCCCTGAGAGAACATGGAGATTTACTTTCAGGGAGTGATGAGTACCTCCTGAGATGCTTTAGGCCTCCAAGGGTAGTCCTCATGGAGCGTTGCAGTAGTTTGCAGCCAGCAATACCAGACAGTCTAACCTTGTACCTCCACACGTGCAGGTACTTTTCACATTGGGTTTTTTTAGCTGCTGGGGCTAGGAGACAGGGTGGGCCTATCACAGGCATCCATCAGCTGCACTCTCCTGCAAACCGTGCGTGGAATAAATCAGCTGGAAACACAATGCATACAACAGCAGACCAGGTCCCAGTCAACAGAGGACTGCATTCATGGACAGTCTGATGAACACCAATAGAGTGAATGTAAGTGCACATTAATCTCCAGATCTGTCTTTCTGGGTGTGGTCTCCCACCAAGGAGGTTTAGACAATTCTTACTTTCTGCAAAATAGTTCATGAGCACATGGATCATTGATAAGTACCTTTTAAATAATTATAAATTCCAGTGGCAGTGGGTTACTATTCCTATAGTGACTCATTTTATAGTATGTATATATGTTGTATAGTGAATTATAAACCTGAACCCCAGGTTAATGACCTTCACCAACCCTCACGGGGCATTCAGGCCAAACGCAGCGCGAATTTGCTGCATGACGGGATTACACAATATGTGAATGGGTGAGTAAATGTGACACGTTGTGTGAGATGAAAAGTTTTAAGTCAAGTGACAAGGTCGCGTCAGGTGGTATCACTGACTCCCGAATGTCACCAAACAGCAATGGAGGATGAGCTTATTGTCTGTGCCGTCCATCTTTAACTCTGTACCAAGAAGCAGAGCACCTGATCTCCATTTCTGGGACGTCAACAACAAGTAAAAGTGGCAATGTTTATGATCGTTGATTGTTGATGGTGGAAGTTGCGGTTGGTGTGGTTAATGGGAGGAGTGCTCCTATAGGCTGATAGATGGATAGATGTACTTTAAACTCATGAGTAGTTTCACGCTTGGTCTGAATGCCCCATCATCCTCACCCCAAATTGTGTCATTCAGTCAGAAGTACACACTCACGCCACCGTTGATTTCACCATTGATCTCAACACAATGCTGGAGTGAACACAGTGGGTGAGAAAGATGCTGTGGTTGAGAAATTAAGTTTTATTCTTGGAAAAAAAACATAAAGAGCCTATAAACCCCCCATAGATGTAAAAGCCAATTCGAAAAAAAAAAAATGCCAAAAAGTGCAATATGCCCAATGGCCACTAGATGTTTAAATACTACTACTGCTACTGTCAGTGCATTTTTCCACAAGTCATTCTGATGTCATTACCCAAAGTCAACTCTTCTCATCAGTGATGTGGTGGTTCATCTGAAAAATAATTCATAATTAGGCAATTAGCCTTAAAAAAGAGACATTTTCAGAGGCCTGGTTTGTCAAGAGAGATCAAGAGAGGATCCCATACATGCACAGCTTGCCTGACATTAATAAAGTGAATTCATGTGCCTGGGTGTACATACCTCTGAGGATTTCACCTGTACCACTAACACATCGGCTGAAAAGGCGCAGCAGAGGCTTCACGTCCTCAGGGTGCTGCAAAAAAAACATGTTAAAGGAAACCTCCTTAAGACTTTCCATGGGAGCACAATAGAAAGTGTGCTGGGGCATTACGGTGTGGTCTGCAGATAAGAAAACCCTGCAGGTGGTGTTAAGGACTATGGAGAGGATCATCGGCTCCCCCTTAACCTCACTCGCTCTTGCTGTCTCAGCAGGGGCAGGAAAATCACTGCTGACAGCAACCATCCCGGTCAATGTCTCTTTATCCTCCTTCCTTCAGGCAGGAGGGACAGAGGCATAAAAAGTCAGACAGGTTAAAAAACAGTTTTTATTCTTTGGCAATCAGGCTGCTCATTGCCTAAGCGTGGCCCATGGACAGTCTACACTAGGGGTCTCCAGCCTCTTTTGCACCACGGACCAGTTTAATGTAGGCATTACATTCATGGACCAGCCTTCAAGGTGTGGCAGATGAACACAGCAAAAATAAAATAACATGACCAGCATAAAAACAAATGTTAAGTTGGCCTTTCCTTTGCAAAGAAACTCTCCAAAGATGTTTTTTTTAACTCAATAGCTGGGGGCTTATATTTTTGGGTAACGTGTCTGATATCTCATACGTGATGCTTTGTATCACATGACCGACACAAGTGTTATGACGTGTCACGAGGCACAGGCGAAAGTTAAGTCAGAGAGAATCATTTTTCAAAATAAAATGCTTTCAGACTCTAATTATCATTCCAATGGAAATTATATAAATTATTTATTCTTTCTGTGCGGCCCGGTAACAAATGCCTTAAGGACCGGTACAGGGTCCCAACCTGGTGGTTTGGGACCACTGGTCTCCACTGTCCCTAACACTGTGTAATATAAGTATGTGTGTGCAAAGTGTCTGAATTTTGGATTTCATACAATGTTTTATTGACTCACATTTCACTGGTTGTTTTATTTATTGCTGATCTTCTTTTTAGCACTGAAAGGGGTCATCTCTACCCAGGTTTATTGTATAGCCATTGTACGACTATCTATTCTATTCTAAATCTATTCTAAATCTATTCTACTCTATTAAGGCACCCTCTTGACATCTTCATCCTCCTCTTACATCATTTTTTGTGTCCTCCATAATAAATTAGTCCCCACCTCTGAAGGACTCGCACCACTGACTGCTCCAGGTGGAAACATGCAGTAATGAACCTTGCTTGAAATTCAATTAACATTTGATAGAAACCTGGCTAATGAGTGAGCAGTGATGCTTGGCAGCAGCGCAGGTCTCCCACACCAGCTGCTGTCATTTCCTCTGACTCTACCCAGAACAACGAAGGCTGAAGGCTCCCAGCACCTCCTCATAAAAACACACTACAGCTTTAATACCAAATATTCAGATGTCCTATAAACGCAGTCCAACTCCAACATCTGCCGGCCATGTGGGGAGGAAAGGTGCTCTCTGTTCAGGTGGCAGATGTGTTAACGCATAAACAATGTAACATTAGAGTGGAGTGCAGGTGTAAAATACTTCTGTGCTGAAACAGTGCTGCACGGAAGGCTGCGGTGACGGCTTTTATGATACTGCACACTTTGCAAAGTCACGCACAGCTCTCCAGTTGTGGCTTTCAGTTTTTTCTTTTTTTTCCCATGAACTGTGACCACTGCGTAGATTGTTAAAATGAGATTTGATGTTCAAACACCTCCGCTGTATTGTCAGCGAATGTGAATAAAGTAACTGCATGTAGAGTGTTTTCCTATATGTAACTGAAACAGAGTCACTTTTTCCTTTATGTCTTGTGACAGCCCATTGCAGCTACAAACAGTAAACAGTAACATAAACCTGCTGTGGGGAGAGCAGATGAGAGACCCAGAATACAGAGAACCAGAAATTAAAAACAGACTAAGGTGAAATTAATAAAATAAAGATTAAGAAAAGTCTCACAGGTGGAGGATTCAAGAGGAAAATGGAAAACTGCCAAAAGATATTGACACACTGAGACACACAAAGACACACTGATTGAAACCAATAGAAACAACACAGGTTAAACCAACACCACAAGAAACAGAAAGGAAGTGATCAACACAATTAAACAAAGAAAGAGGGTCCCATTTTTTTTTACAAATGTTGAAATACAGAAATGATCACTGTGTTGTAGTCAAGATCGTACCAACCAAGACCAAGACAAGACCAAGACATTTCCAGGTTGAGATCGAGACAAGACCAAGACATTTGGAGGTTGAGATCGAGACAAGACCAAGACATTTGGAGGTCGAGACTGAGACAAGACCAAGACATTTGGAGGTTGAGATCGAGACAAGACCAAGACATTTGGAGGTTGAGATCGAGACAAGACCAATACATTTGCAGGTCGAGACCGAGACAAGACCAAGCTATCTGCAGGTCGAGACTGAGACAAGACCACGACATTTGGAGGTCGAGACTGAGACAAGACCAAGACATTTGGAGGTTGAGATCGAGACAAGACCAAGACATTTGGAGGTCGACACCGAGACAAGACCAAGACATTTGCAGGTCGAAACCGAGACAAGACCAAGACATTTGCAGGTCGAGACCGAGACAAGACCAAGACATTTGGAGGTCGAGACCGAGACAAGACCAAGACATTTGCAGGTTGAGATCGAGACAAGACCAAGACATTTGCAGGTCAAGACCGAGACAAGATCAAGACATTTGGAGAACGAGACCGAGACAAGACCAAGATATTTGGAGGTCGAGACCG
>OOFC01025434.1:18717-31593 GCA_900323345.1 Pseudochromis fuscus | reverse complement strand
TTTTAAACGCTATATAGCATGTTAGCCTCTCGATGGGAAATTTGAAAACAAAAAAGCAAAACTGACCAGTCAACCAACAAAGTATTATGCACACTCTGCAGGAAGGAGTTTTCTTTTCATCGAAGCCCTTTCAGATTAAAATACCACATTAACAGGAAGCAGACGTTAGTCGGGGATTGACTCGGGCACTGAGAACAATACAGCAATGTACTGATATTAGAAAATGTACTTTTACTTTGTACTTTTGAATATTTAAGTATTTTTAAAAGTAAGTACTTTAGTACTTTAACTTGAGTAACATTTTGACCAATAACTTTTATTTGTAGTTGAGTAAGATTTGACCATGAGTATCAGTACTTTGACTCAGGTGCTGAAGTTGAGTACTTTGTCCACCACTGACCATAGACTGTGTATAGAAGTGGACACAGCAGCCAGGTCTAAATAGTGAGGCCAGTGCAGACGTGCAAAAAAACATGTAATACCACCAACAGCCACTAGATGCTGGCTCCAGTTCACATCAAATCAAAAATCCTCGTTTTCAGTCCTGACATATTCAGTGAGTACATTTTTCCACAAGTCATTCTGATGTCATTGGATGAAGTCGACTCTTCTTCTCAGAGATCTGGTGAAACATCTGAAAATCTTTTATCATTAAGGAGATACTAGGCTTAAAAAGAGGAATATATAGGGGTGTGGTTAGTATGATTGACAGGTCTGTTATCCAATGATTTACAGGTGGTTTGGAGGCTCATTCAATAGTGAACTCCAGTCTCATACATGTTGGACAGTGTCCTCAGGTTCAAAGGTAGTACCTGCCTCCTCATATCCAAATTGCACTTCTGGCTCCAAAAAAAGGCCACATTAAAATGGTAAACGTGAAAATGTGAGTCCACAAACCAACAGGTGACCTTGCTCCACTCTGTACACAGTCCATGGTCTTACCCCAGTGTAATGATAATAGTTCCTGATTGGTCTCTACTTTAATACTGTATTATTATTATTATTATTACTACAACTATTTTTTAGTACCTGCTTGATGCACGAGGTCCAGTAGTCTGAATTAGACCCTGACCAGTACTGGGACTCTGGAGACCAATACCAAGGGAAAACTAAATCCTATAAGAACAGAGGCTGATTTGTTTCTGTGTGTACTGTACACTGATACAACCCTGCAAAGGTCATCATAAGGCTGCTTTCTTTAACAAGTCATTTTATTTAAAACATATTAGAAATATTCATAGTACCGCAGATGACTGCATCACCATCTGTAGACAAGTAGTTTTACAGTCAGAGGTGATGGAGATGAGCGCTTTTCAAATTTAAGCTGGGCATTTTTTATTTGTAGATACAGAGGCAATATTTGTAAAAGTAGTGAGTAACTACAGCTAACACAATAAGCAGCAGTGTAAAAAGTGAAATGTAGTGCCAGTAAAGTATGACATACTAGTAAAGTAGTAATCCTAGTTTTCTGCATCCATGATGTGTCTGGGCTCTAGTCTCAGAACTAAAAAGTTAACAGCAGCTCTTTGTCGTCATTGTCTGAACCAAACTACAGGAGTGAAAGCAGCTTTAAAAAGCAGTGAGTGTACAGCACAGCGAGCACAAACACAGAGAAAACACTGACTTGTAAACAGGCAGGCCTACGAATCGGCCACAGAGAGCAGCCAATTAAAGAAAAGGAAAAAGCACTACAGTGTGTGTGTGTGTGTGTCTACTGTATCTTAAAACATGCTGCACACATACAAATAGTCTAGATGGGTGTGATAGAGTTAAAAAGGCATTTTCTTTTATTCATTGACTCTATGGGAAATTACAATCATCACAGCCCCATTACCGCAGGCACAGAGTATATCTTTAGGCTCAGCCTCCGAGCCTTATCAGCAGTTTTCAGTGTGAGCACTTACATATTTAGCGAAGAACGACTTCTGCTCTTGTGGATTCTTCCCTTTCTTCTCTGATTCCTGCTCCATTCGTTCAAGGAACAGAGCCGTCTCAGGTCTGGAAGAAAGTTGACAATTAGGATTCAAACAAACCCTAAAAACAGAAAGAAAAAGTGGATCTGAAAGGCAGAAATGGTGCAGAGAGACTAGTTCTACCTATGGGCAAATGATTTAGAGCTGCTAAGCTGAGCCAAATAGAAGTGAATCAAAGGAAAGCGCTCCACTCAGACACACAGGAGGATTTGACTAATACAGAGATGGCAAGGGATATGGATGGTAGCAAGGTACTCTCATAAGCAGTGTAGGTTTTATCAAGTAGTTGGAATAAAAAGGGAGAGAATCAAAGGAGTCTTTAAAATAGACGCAAGTATGGAAATAAATGAACAGAGATAAACCAGGACTGACCCGGGTGCATTGACAGGAGCCATGATGCTCAGCGTGGTGTTGAAAACCTCAAGATCTACTTCATCCTCGACCTCGGTGCCTCTGCAGGCTCCGGGTAGCGTCACTATGGAGATGCCGATGAGGTATCCAGAGACGTCGGTGTGGAGCGAGATCACATCGCTCAGATGGGATTCAACCATTGCACACTGAGGAGCAGGAGGACACAGGTTCACAACATCGCAACAATATCAGTCTGTCAAGATTCATCAGTTCATCAGGAGCTTACTGTGCAGAAATATTATCACCTGATGTGAATATGGAAAGGCTGCAGGTCTGAACTGGAACTGATCAAACAGCTGTGATACATCTTATTTTCTGGATCACTAATTAAACAAGGTACCATCCTTTTAATTCTCAAGGAGTAGTTAGAGGCTACAGCCCAGGAAGGCACCGAGTATTTCTAAAAAATGTAACTGTTTTGCAAAGAAACAAACATATTTTTAGGAGCTTAAAAACTGTCAGGAAGTACATATGAAGAACAAACTCCTACCTCCTACTACTTAAAGTTCCTTTTGAAAACCTAAAACCTTTGTAACAACCAGTCAGTTCATCTGAAAGGGTCATTTACTTCCAGCCACCAAAACAACTACAATGTAAACATATAAACCAAAACAAGAAATTAAAAGGACTTAATCAAAAATGCCAAAATTACAGTAAACCAAACATGAAAATGATAAAACATTAGAGAACCAACACAGCTTGTAACACCTCATCACATGTTAAATAATAAACTAGAGAGAGAAAAATTAAATGAATGAGTCCCACTAATCACACACACGTCTTACACAGAGCACAGAGACTTTGCATCTGAGGAATTAGTAGTGTGTTGTCTGAGCTGTAACGGCCGGTAGGGATGAGTGATATACATACAGCTCTGACAAATGCTGTGAGGTAACCTTCCACCTGCCGCTCTGTCCCTCTGTCCGCCTGCAGGAACACTCGAGGAACTCTGATCCTGTACAGGCCGTCCACTGCAGCCACCTCCTGTGGATCAACACAAACATGGTAAACATGTGTGTTTAGAGCCTGATTACAGAAACCCTAAAAAGGACATGACTGAGTATACCGTTACTTTCTCCATCTTGCCATGATAATTTCAGTGGTTTTCCTGAGATCTTTAGTTATTTTTCTCATTATCTTGAGAAAACAAACTTTGCTTTTGTAAGATTATAGGATAATTTCTATCTATAGAAATAACTCAAGATGGAATGAACTTGTTATCATGGAAAGATGGAGAAAATAAAATGTATGTAATCATGTCCTTTTAGGGTTTCTGTATCTGATACACTGATCATCCACAACAACAGAAACATTCATTAGAAACAGGAAGCATTGCTCCGTCACTGCATCATTTTGAAAACCTTGATTTTTATACACAGTTTAATACTTGAGACCCCATCAGTTCAGTCCAGGTCACCTTCAGTTTGGTCCTGTCCTCCTCTGACAGCTGGTTTTGAGTCAGTGAGACACTGGGCTCCCTCCCAGCCTTCAACACCAGTGCTCCACGCACCTGAAACTGGGCAACATCATCTGAAACAAACAGAAAGCACACACAGCATGAATGAATGAATGAATGGATTGACAGATGGATGATGGAGAGCTACACATCACACATATACACATCACTGGAGGGAAAGAGAAAGAAAACCCACCAGGAATATTATATTATGGTAAACTGTTACAAGCCCATGGCTACTCTGTATATATGTGTAGGTGTGCGTGCTGTGGGGTGTTAAAGTACATGCAGAGTTCAGATACAAATACAGATACACTTTATTGTCAGTTCAGTGGGAAATCCTGTCAGTTCTCAAAAGACCTCCACACTTGCTGGACCAAATAAACAATCGATACATCAAACAAGATGAGACTGATTTTCATCTGATTGAGTGGAAATGAGTCATTTCCACTCAGTTCTGCAGCGTAAGGCTGCTCAGCTAGCTTACCAACATTAGCCATAACGGAGCGTACACCGCCACAGTAACAAAGATAATGGTAGAAGTTCCTCACCGACTTCAAAGGAGTGTTCCAGAGGCACCGAGAACCCACTGAACTCAGCCTCCAGTGTGTCACCGACCTGGGAACAGAAAGATCCACCGTTAGCCTGTTAGCCGGCAACAGTTAGCTGGTGGTGACCAGCTAGCTACCAGTATCTGGTGTGTTTACACGGTTGAAGTGAAGAAGCTCACACTGACTCACCCTCCTGCCGTTATTACAGCACACTGAGTGTGAGCACAGCACCAACAGGATGGTGACAGCAGCGAAGCGAACCTGCAGCACAGCAGCCATTTTCACAAGGACAGACTGCTGCTAACTAGCCAACCCTATCACGTGGTGTGTACTACCACGTGACCACTGCCGGATTTTTTTTTTCAAAACAAAAGCATCTGACCTAATCAATAGGCTTTTATTTTTTCTTTTCTTTATTATTATATTTTTCCTTCTTTCTTTCTTTCTTTCTTTCTTTCTTTTCTCTTCATTTCTTTACTCTTTTTTATTTATTTCTTTTTCTTTTGTTTTCTTCCTTTTGCTTTAAACTACTTGATTTGTCTTTCTTTTCTTTTCTTTGCTGTCTTTTACTATTTCTACTTTACTTTACTTTTCTGTTTTTCTTTTTCCTGTTCTTTTCTTTCATTTTTTCTTTTCTTTATTTTCTGTCTCTTTCTTTCCTTTGCTTTATCGTTCTTTTCTTTTCATATTATTTCTTTTCTTTTCTTTCATGCAGTTTTTTGTTTTGTATTTCAGATTTCATGTCTGTCTTTACACTTACAGACACAGAAAAGGCTTCGACCTGTTTCAGAGCTTCATTCTGCAGATATGTATCATCTCCTTTGTTTACATGGCTCCTGTAAATGATTGGTCACCTTCCCTGCAGGTGACAACAGATATGTTACAGCCACACGCATGCACTCACACAGAGACCCACACTCACAGGAGTAACCTGTACACCCCGGGCTGTTTAAGTTATGTGCCGACCTACTTGTGTGAATGTTGTTCAGTACAGTATGTATCAGCTTACTTCACTGTTCACTTCAGTCTGTTTTTGAACATGTTGTCGTCTGCATCATCATCTGTCAGCGCTGCTGAGCAGGAACTATTCAGCCTTTGAATTAGTATTTTTAGCATTCTGGTGTTTACTGTAGTTTTCTTGTCTGCTGACAGAATGCTGCTAATGAGCCAGGTCAGCTTGTGTGCTGCTGTCTTGTAACATGTCAGCAACCATTTATTTTTCTTGGCAAGTATTACAATTCTTAATTTCTATTTTGGGCTGTTGACATTTTAGCTCAGTGCTGCAGAAAAGAAGGTTGGAACAGGATGGATGATTTACCTTCAAGACAAATGGATGTTGTGATTTTATCTAATATTTTGGATCTATGATAATATTGTCTTTCAAACAGCTGAGTGTCTCTTTATACCATGACACTATCCAACAATACATGTTTTACATGTATTGTTGGATTCATAGTTTAGTATCAGGGAAACGTCTTCATGTCAAACACACCTCTCACCTCCCGCTGCCTGCCTCAGCGGATGTACTGAGCTGAACTCGGTGTAGCTCAGAGTATCTGCACCGACACACCCGGGACCAGCAGAGGCTGCTAACAGACCAGAAAAAGCCACAGAAACCCTCCTCTCAACCCCCCCACCCGTTTCCCAAAAAGCCCCCTAAGTGCCATTTTTATCAGCTGAATATTAAATATTTATGTCCTGTGATGAAGAGGGTAATTCATGTTTTTAAATCTGTTAGTCAGCAGTCTGTGTTTTACCTCAGCCACACTGTTTTTCACCTAAATGTCCTTTTAAAGGAGGGAAGTCTGCACTGAATCACACAGAGCACCAAGCTGCTGCTGCACTGATCTACAGAGCTTCATTAGTATTTTACTGTATGTCAGTGGTGTGTGCACACTGAGCTGAAACAGACAGCTGTTCACATCTGGTGTGAGACTGTTTTAACGGACGTCCAGAGATCAGGTTTTATTTCCCTTGTAGAATTTCTGCTGTGTCTGTGGGAAACAGTGACGACTTATTTTCTGGTGATTAGCAGCGGCTGTAACACTGGAGGAGGAGGACTGCAGTGGTTATTTGATGCCTTTGTCTATATTGTTTAGCATAGCTGCATTTACTGTATCCAGGAGGGTCTGAGGAGCTCATAAAATGATCTGCAAGCAGAGGCCTTCTGCTGGCTTCAGGGCCGAGACTCTGACCATATCATCATTTACACAGTCTCATTTATGGCACAGACGAGAAGAAAAAGAAACACATCAGGAGACAGATTACATGAATGCTCCACTTACACACTGATGTTTGATTGGTCAGCGGAGGAATGCATTCGAATGACTATGTGTGTCCTTATTGTTTTTTGGCTGAGTCACACCTGTATTCAGAGCTGTCTGTGTGTGACTGAAAAAAGATCTTTTTGAGATGAATCACTATAAAATATAATTGATGGCTGCACAAGTTTTCCTCACACTGTGTGACCTCGAGTTTCCCACCTCAGTTTCTTCGCAGCGCTCCTCAAGCTCAACAGGTTCAGCGAGCACAGGGCTCGATATGTGGCACCTCCAAACTAGAATTTATGGATCGTTGTTCTTCGCCTACGTGCACTGGATCCTGGCTCCGGCTGGTGATCTAACTGGGTCTGAAGCTGCCAACATGCCGTTAAACAGCCCGAGGGTTCAGCTACAGGGCGGCATGGCTGTGACTTCACTGATTGGGGGTTTGTGGCCAGAGGGGCCCAAAACTTAAAAACACCAAACCAGACAGAGGAGAGAAATCAGCCGCAGGTTTCTACCAAATGTGATTGATGTGATTTATTTCTCGATGCTTATTCCTGGCTGAAGAGTTCTGCTGACATGCAATAAACCCTCTGTGGATACAAGTGAAAGGCATCCATCATTTTAAAACTTCAACGTTTCAGCATCAAAGTGCTGAAAAGGCATTTGGTGTTAATCCACTGAAGTTTAGAATAACAAAGAGTCAAAACTATTTTTGGACATCTAACTTTGTTTTAACCTCTTTTTTTTGTTCGAAGATTAAATTACTATTTTGGAGGATGTCTCACCTTATTCCCATTAAATCTGTCCTGACATCAATGAGAGGGACAATTAAAGTCACATTAGAGGATCACTGGTGAAAATATCATGTTGACAGTGATGATGTCCTACATCAAATCGAAAACATGGACAGATGATAATGAGCAGAGTGGGGACTTGGAGCTATAACAATACCTCCATATGTGAGAATGATTTAGATGGCTGGATTACTCATAAATTCACAAAGAAGCCTTTTCTTGTGTCCTTAAGGTCTTGGCACCACTTCCACAAATACCAAATCAGCCAATCACAGGGGAGAACCTTCAGCCCCGTGGACTTGGTGAAGAGATCTGTTGAAGTTCAAACCAGCATCAGGAAGAGGAAGAAATGGGGATTTAAGTGACTTTGACTGTTGGTGTCAGACCTGTTGGCTCGAGTGCTTCAGAAACAGCTGATCTACCTGGATTTTGAACCATCTCCAGGGTTTACAGAGAAAAAGAAAAACATCCAGTGAGAGATGGTTCTCTAGGAGAAAACACCAGGTTGATGGTCTGAGGTCAGAGGAGAGGTCAGGCTGACAACAGTAACTCTAATAACCACTGGGAGGGAACTGAGGAGATGGTCTCAACAGAACTGGACAACAGAGGATCAGAAACACTGGTCTGATGATCTGGCATAAAAATCATAAAAACAAAAATCTGTTCTGCCTTGTATCAACAATTATGGCTGCTGCTGCTCTGTAGCAACCAATCATGTATCAACAGCTAATAATGTAATAATTTGGATCATTTTCAATGTAATAAAGCCAATAACATAATAACTTCATAATGTATGACATCATTGGCAAAATGTTATGAAGTTATTTGCTGAAAAACTTTATTACACTGTTGGAAATTTATTACGTTAAATGGTTTTGTCACTGGCAGGTGTTCTGTTATTGGTTGCTACGTGGTCGAATGGTGTGAGGAATATTATCTTGGTCCACTGAGCATCATGTAAACCCCTCAGCCTGCGGTTTCTGACCATGTCCATCCTGTTCTGGCCACAGTGTATTTCTACT
Source organism: Pseudochromis fuscus (assembly GCA_900323345.1). Lineage (NCBI taxonomy): Eukaryota > Metazoa > Chordata > Actinopteri > Pseudochromidae > Pseudochromis > Pseudochromis fuscus. The sequence goes on along the minus strand of OOFC01025434.1, from coordinate 23,119 downwards.
GCAGGATAACTGGATGTCACTGACTCCCTCCACAGTCGCCACATCCCAGCTCCACACAACATCTTTGGGAGGTGGTTCAATCATGAAGGTGCTGCAGCAGCTGCGACACGCTGTCATGTCAGTATGGACCAACATCTATGAAGCACAGTGTTGAATCTACACCATGAAGAATTTAGGCAGCTCCAGCTCTGTGTGAGGAAGGTTGTATCTGTACAGTGTAAAGCAAAGTTTAAAAAATGGCAACGTTTCAGCTGCTGGGGCCAAAAATACTGTTGAAGCAAAGACTCAACTTATTAAAATACACTCCTATTCCATACTGAAATACAGTTTGTGGCTTTACTTTTGGGCTTTTTAATGTGTATGCACAAACTGTACAGGTGTAAAAAAAAAAAAAAGCATAATTGATAAATGCATTACATAAACTCAAACAATTATAATTCTATACTATGTCAATACCAAATAAATCTTAAAATAATTACAGAATCAATGAATCTGTTTATGTTTGTCACTTAACTTAATAATAATAAATATTTGTGAAATCATCTAAATGTTGTTGTTTATTTAAAATTAGACAGAAATTCACACTTTAATTTTATAAACTATTTCAAAGCAGAACTCTGTAAACAGAAAAACAACTTCAAATTAAAGTTTGTTTTTTTTACACTGTGGCTGTGGACTGTATATATTTGATATATTAATGATCAGAGTTAGATAATAATCCTTGGAGCTGTGTGTCTCTGAGGACTGGTGTTGAGTTGAGAGGTGGTGCAGCTGCAGAGCACATGGTGACTGAGGCATGTGATTCCCCGGAGCTCTGCCTTTGAAGCTGTGCAGGCCTGTACAGAGTCTGTCCCCTGTTACTGGGACAGCCCATTACTCTCTGTCACTGCCCTAAACAACGGTGTCACCTTCCTATTCTTAGTCAAAAATGAAAGCATGTGTATTTGTGTGAAACGACGACGGGACTTTCACTTTGAAGGAAGACGCTGTCACGCCCTGTCTGCCAGCGTGTGGTTGGAAATGGAGCAGGATGAAAGATGAAAAGAAAAAGTCAAGAAAATGTTCAACAAGCACATCAGAGGTTTGAAATATGTCGCCACAGTTTGGGGTTAATCAGTGAAAAATCACTTTCTCACTTAAAGCCTGTTCATTGGAGACAGAAACCCTGTTCATGTGGTGACCAGACAAAAACACAAACACTGGAAGTTACATGGAGCAGACTTCAGTATTTTACACCACGCTGAACTTTCCTAAAAGTGAGACACACACCTGCTCCGGGTTAAAGGCCATCACACTATAATGTACTTGATTAAGTGCATTTTGGAGGACTTGCAGTTTTATCTGGACCCTGAAGTGGTTTCTGTACCTTGGAGGATACAGTCCTACAGGCCCTGGGGGGCAGGTACTCTGAACATGTAAAAACAGATATGCATGATTTGTATCAAAATCCAGATTGTCCACCTGTGCATGTGGTTATTGTTCATTATTATATTTGGGAGGATGTTTTATATGTATGAATCTCACAGATATAGTGAAGGTTTATGACTACATTACTATCTAGTGGTGTATTATGGAGATATTAGATGTGTGTGTTGATTAATATGTATTTAATAATAGTAATATTTCTGTATATTTCGTACACAAAACATGAAAGCTAATTAGTGGTTTATAAAACCTTTTTAAAGTTGTCACATTACCTCTGAAAAAAAAGAAAAAGAAAGAATATTTACATATAGGACATATACACAGGATGAACTGATCATAAACCATAAAGTCTCCTCCTGTCGTATCAAACATTATTTGATGAGACAGATTTACAGAAAAGGACATTGTCCATCGTCCAGCATTAACTCTGTGTTTCACCTGGGAGCCTGTGGTCAGCAGTAATACTGATTAGAGCACAAAACACGCAGTAGAAATATGTTATAAATATTGATACTGATATTGTTCCTCTGAAATGATTATCACTGCTTCAGGGTGTAGCCTGTTCTCAGTCAGAGGAAACACTGAAGGACTGAACTAACGCAAGGTGAACAAAAGGTGAACTGATTCAAAGTCCACAGAAATCTACAGGAAACTGGAAAACACAAAGAAATACATGAAATATTCAGTCAATACATAAAGTCGACAGATAAAGTCGACTCTTCCTCTCAGTGAGCAGGTCCAACTGATAATCAGTTCATCATGAAGGAGATATTACACTGAGAGAAGAGGAGGAGTTAGGGGTTAGTTTGATTGACAGGTTTGAACTCCAGTCTAAAACACACTGGACAGCATCACTGGGCCAGCCCCGCCTCCTCCCTGCTCCCTTCATATCCAAATATGGTCACGTCTTTAAGGCTCTAAAAACCAACATGGCAGCGTTCAAATGACAAACTCCTGGTTTCTAAATGTGAGTCCACAAACCAACGGGTGACATCATGTTAGCTTAGTCCATCCCATGCACTGTCTGTGGGCGGGGCTGACACAGTAAAGCAACAGGACACAAGGGAAGAGACTTTACAACAGTGAAACAGAAACCAGAGACCCACACACAGTTACCAGTGTGTGAAGCTGTGTCTGTTCAGCTGCACTGCATCACTCTGCAACACTGAGCATCCGTATCTCACAGTGATGGGACACAGCAGTCAACAGCCAGGTTGGTGACACTGAGGCAGTGAAGTATTTACATGGAGCTTAAATACTGTGTCTCAGGTTTTGGCCTCATGTTGACTCTACTACTCTGTTCCTCCTTTTTTATTTTCACAGCCACAAACCATAAAAAAATTTTGTTTACGCACAAAACCTAATTTTATCTCAAATCTCTAACATCAGCTTGTGATGTGAAATGCTGCCTATGGCCTGTAAATTGTGAGCAGGTTCACCTGTCATGGGAAAGCTGCTGTGAGGATGGAGGCGACCTGCCTCAGTTGGCTTAACGTGTACTTCAGTGAAGCTTAACTAATGCAAGCGTTAAATAACTCCGGTGTCATCCTCCACGGAGGATCACTGGATCATGTAGGACACCTATAGTTAGTCTCCTATATCCACTTTAAATCCACAATATAGAAATAATTTCAACCTTTTCAAACTGTTTAGTCGCAGTATAAATCACAGCTGATGAGCTGTGAGCGCATTAAAAAGATTTATTAAGGATAATTCAGCTGAAAAGTGGAGTAATGTAAAGTTATGATATATAGTTAGTCTTCTAGACTCAAGGACCTTTTATGTCCTGTTCACACAGCTCTCCATAATCTTCCTCGAGGGTATTTTGTTCTCCTTGAACATCTGAATCTCAAGTTGCACTTGCCTTAAATAGCTGTTCTTCAATCTCTGCTTCTCTTTCTGACTTAAGTTCTCTCTCCAAAATTAAAGTCTCTCTGAATGTTTATTGTTACAGCCAAGGTTAGGATTGCCTGTCCAGTCTGAGCAGGAAGGAAACACACAACCAAAAAACAGGACAAAGTCAGAGAAGTGCACCATCAAACACTGAGGTTTATAATTTCTACATTTGGTTTGTAATGTGATTTCATTTGAGGGTGAAAATCAACCATTTCTCTTCTTTTTGTTGTGTAATGAAAATACTGAAAACGTGATGAAGTCCAGTGTAAGCGCAGCAGTGTCCTCACTTTGGGAGTTGAAACCTGTCCAGGACTCAGAGGGTCAGCGACCTCCTTCTACTGTCTGTGACCTTGCTCCTCACATCTCTGGCCGAGGGCATCTCGTCCCATAAAAGACCCCCTGCTGACAGCTCCAGCTCCTGGAGAACAAATGGGATTGTCAGAGCCTGCAGGCGGCTGCTGCGGCTGCTTTCATTTGGATTTCTGTTTTTTTTACACCCTCGTCAGCTGTACACAAACCTGTAGGGACTGTACACAAATTACAAGGCTGAACCTTCAATTTGACTCTTTAAGAAAGTAACAGCTGCCCCGGGGTCATTAATATTTGATGTGGACCTCTTCCTTTGATACAGAGAAATGTTGCAACACTCGTTCTGCAAATGTCTAAATTTCAAATTTATGTAAAATCTGCGCTGCACAAACTGCACATCAGGACTGAATGTGAGCTGCTCGTTATTCTGTGGATAATAAATGAACAGAGATCAGGCATCATGTTGTACTTTAACTCTGTCATGGTCGGTGGTGCTGCAGAATAAAAGGAGGGAACTGAGATCTTGTGTTTTTTTTATGTTTTGAATCTTTATTAAATGATATGTACACATTTGAAAAACAATGAAACTGATTAAAACACTTTGATTCAACATTTTTGTTGTAAAAAGTCATCATAAAAAATATTTGTCAATGAACAAACCAGTGCTTTACCACACTGTTAAGAAACACTAATTGTCCAGGTTTAGAAATGCATCTTCAGGCTGATCTGATCTATAAAATCAACAAGAAATAGTTATGAAATAATGTATTTT
>OOFC01025434.1:0-10034 GCA_900323345.1 Pseudochromis fuscus | reverse complement strand
ATTTTGAAATTTGAAAAAAAAAAAAAAAAATATATATATATATATATAGATGTATATATATGTATTTGAATATTGTGCAAACACAAAACCAGCCTCAGTCACAGCATCATATGGTTTCAGTACAGTAGCAGCAGCAGCAGCTTGCCCACATGTGATCATGCGTATAATAATGGAATGAGTTGCTTTTAAAGTGGGATTAAGGTGCTTTTTAGGCACTGAGGGATTCCCTGTTGAATAGCGTTTCAAATATGCGTATAAATTGGAGAGGATTGGAGTTTTACTTACTAAAAACATCACTGAGGAGCAGAGCTGCTCTCAAAGCAAAAAGCCATCTGACTGCTCGAGTTACATCAAAGTTGAAGAATGTTTTCAGCTCTGAAGTTCAATATCAGATCTATTATTCAATAATATTTGATTATTAAAACGGGTAAAAATGTATAGCTTAATTGTCGGGCCTTTTCAGGTCAAACTCCAAAAATGTAAAATGCTGAATCCTGTTTCCCTGTATTCCACCAAAGAGCATCAAAGATTTACTGTTATGATTTTTTCCTGGTTTATTTTACATAAAGATATTAATAAATCACAGAGTAGGAACTGACCTGTCTAATGTGAAATATATTGGTATTAACACGGTAATGGTAAAAATGGAAACATTAAATGCAAACACACAATCATCATTATTTAACAAATACTTATTTTTTAAACTTCCATATGAAACCTGTTAAAGAAACAGGTAGAGTCTGAATTACATTTCTAACCATCTGATGTAATCAGATACCATTCAATGAAGGAAGCACGTGGGCTCAAAAGAGGCCAATGCAGAAGTGGAAAAAAGTGCGATACACCCAGTGGCCACTAGAGGATGACTCCAAAAAACTCTGGTTGCAATTGACTTCAAGTCAGAAATGGTCATTTTCAATAATGAAATATTCAGTTAATACATTATTTCCACAAGTTATTCTGACGTCATTAGATAAAGTCGACTCTTCTCAGAGATCTGGTTCATCTGAAAATCATTTATCATTAAGGAGACATTAGACTGAGAGAAGGGGAGGAGTTAGGGGCGGGGTTAGTTTGATTGACAGGTCTGGTCTCCAATGAGAGCAGCACTGAAGTTGAGTCTCATACAAATTGGGGTTCAATGGTCAGATCCACCTCCTCACTCCTCCCTTCATGTCCAAATATGGTCACTTCTGGCTCCAGACAACCAACAAGGCTACGTTCAAACACCAGAGTCCACAAACCAACGAGTGATGTCACACTTTATTTCTAGATACAGTCTGTGATGACAGCTCACTGAGATCCTCCACAATTGTTTCATAACAAGAAACATGACAAAACAAATGTTTTGTATAGTTTTAAAGATCTTTCATTAAACATTAAAAATGTGTAATGTTACAAACTGCATTTTATTTATGGAAATGTTCTGCCAGGAAATGATTTATTTGTTCATCTATTTAGAGTGTGTCTATTTATTCCACATACTTGTTAAGTATTGTGTAACTAAGCCATGATGGAATCACTGGGATTACTTTTTTAGATCTGGATGTTAACTTGGTCACACACACATATTGTAATGTGTCATAGAATTATCTCTTATTTACATCAGTTTATCACAGCCTGAAAAGGAAAAAGTCTGAATATTCACTGTGTGTTTCTGTAGGTGAACAGTCTGATTCTCTCTGAAGGTTTCATTCAAACCATTTTGCCTCTCGAGCAAATCTGACACCAACAAGTAACTCATCACTGCAAAATGCTACTGCTGGGATCTGTTGTGTATAGGTTCACATGCTAACAAACACCCGTAGTAACATGAGCTTCTGGTTTCACCCGACACACTTGTTGAGTGTGCAGGGCTGTGACCGGGCTGCTGTGAAAAGGGCACCAGGCTGCATTAGCAGAGTATGAGCAGTGGGAACATGTTACCGCCTGTTGGCGTTGTGCTCGGAGAGAGAGGAGGCCGCACCGGCCCCGGTCTCTAGTTAACACGTCTGCTGTTGCCATAGCTTACGGTTGTAGACGCGCTTAAGTGACTTAATGTATTCTGCAGTCCTCCAACATCAAGCTCCAGTAGAAAACCAAACCACATACGAGGAGCCTCCGTCAGCAGCAGCTTCAGATGTATCCGCCGCTCCGTTTAAAGAGACAGCTGTTCACTAACCGGCATCAAAACTCACATCCACATAAATGCATACGAGTGACTTTGTGCCCTCTCTGGCTTTGTTCAGCGATGAGAGAGAAAGATTTCAAGATTCAAATGTTTGCCTTGGCCTGACTCCTTTGGCTTAACTGCCTGAACAAGCAGGAGACGCATGCAGCAAAGGAAGACAGGGAAATGTCAAGAGAGATTAACGAAGCACATTCCACAGAGGTTACCCTTCAAAAGCAGGACGGGAGGAGGAGACGCACAGCGAGACGCACAGCGAGGCAGGACCAGCACTGCAACGTTAATCTACTTATTGTTTTCCACAATTATAAACACTCAGTGATATCTGGTTTTTTTAAACAGCTCAGAAACATCCTACAGATTATTGGTTCTTATTCTAATAATCTCCTGCATGTGAACACACAAATAACGATCACATAAGGATTATAACACCATTCAGTTTATTAAATAAATGTACAGCTCTAAAGAAACATTGTTTTTTCCAGATTTTCCCTGTATATTTTTTAAATGCACAAAAATATTGTTAAACTATAATAACTGAATCTACACATCTTATGTAAAATAACATGACTAAAAACTGTTAACATACATTCAAACTGAATTAATATCACAAATTGGTATTCTAGGTCTACTGGATCAAATTGTTAAATTCACGTGTAATATTTCTACATGTTAAGAAAAGATGATGCAAACAGTCACAGCATGAAAAGCACTGAGGGTGACGTGAACATTGATCCTCTCACTACAACAGCACCTGTCAGAGGGTGGGATATATTAGGCAACAAGTAAACACTCTGGTTGATGTGTTGGAAGCATGAAGGCATCATGCTGGGAAACCTTGGGTCCTGCATTCATGTGAATGTTGCTTTGACACGTCACAGCTTCCTCAACATTGTTCAGACCACGTACAGGCCTCCATGGCAGCGGACCCTGCAGACGTGGTTCAGGATTGGTCCGAGGACACAACGAGGTCAAGGTGTTGACTTGGCCTCTAAATTCCCCAGATCTCAATCCGATCAAGCATCTGTGGGATGTGCCAGAAAAACTGTGAAGGCTCCACTCCGAAGGTCCAGCACTTAATGGATCTGCTGCTAACACTGACTGTAGGTAAAAATGGACGAAGCAAGCATGACACCACCTCGGGTTGTGGACCTGCAGATCAGCATTTGATTTGGTTGTTTGGAGCCAGAGGTCACCATATTTGGATGTGAAGGGAGGAGGCGGGGCTGACCCTTGAATTTGAGGACACTGTCCAATGTGTGTGAGACTGGACTTCAGCACAAGTCTCATTGGAGAACAGAGGAGTCAATCAAACTAACCCCGCCCCTAAATCTTATTTCACCTGAATGATAAATGTTTTTCAGATGGACCAGGTCACTGAGAAGAAGATGACATCAGAATGACATGAATGAGAATATTTCAGGAGCTGTGGTTAGACACAAATCTCCCTCCCTGACTCTGGTTGCACTTTCTTTGACTTCCTGAGCTTGAAAATCTCCTCTGTGTCTTGACTTTAGTATTTATACCGAATCACGTTGTGGCCAGAGCCATATTATAGGGTGTTAAAGTCCCCAAGAGTTTAAAATATTAGTGATAAGCTTTGGAAATAAAAAACGATCTACTATTATGCATGCACAGAGCATCAAGTAATGAGTGTATTTAAAGGAAGTATTGACAGAGACAGGGTCAGCGAAAACCGAGTAAATAAAATCCTCTGCCAGCAAGCATCTCACATGGTATTTGTTAAATATAAACGGTGTCGCCTATATCTTATCTCCTCTGCTGAAGAAGCCAATCCTGGAGCTCCTTGACCCCTGTTGGCCCGCCTCATTGTTCTTCTCTCTCCCAGTTTTAGTTTCTAACACTTTGCTCTTCATTCTGCTCAGCTCCTCCTTTTTTTTCCTTCAGAAGAGAGTGAAATCAGATTAAAGTAGGACAAAGAAATGGTGAGACAAAAAAGTGCTGAGAGTGGGGATTTGCATTAAGTGTATAAGAGAAGAAGGAGTTGAGACTGCAACAGACATTATCCATTTACCAGATACCTGGAAGACAGCGAAACAGACAGCTGCTCAGGGAAATTATCTGGGCCTATCTATCTATGAGGACCGTCCATGAAGCGTGGACGGTAATGAGAGCGTAGATGGATCCTCGCAGACACGATGCTCATCAGCTGTGCATTACCTTCAGCCTTAGCATGGAGGGTTCAGGAGTCGCTGTCACCCTCAGTGGCTTTCACAGAGACAGGACAGCCAGATCTGTGATAGAGGAAACACCAACCAGAGAGAGGAGCTCAGCCCAAGGAGAAACAGGTCACTTATGGATAATTAGAGGAGGATAAAATCATTTCTTAAAAGCTGCACTAGGCAAGATTTTTTAGGGGGGTGGAAATGCACCCTCCTTATCAGCCTGTGTCGCAAAGTGGAGCTACAATAGAGAACAATGTCACTCACCTGCACTAATTGAGATGCTGTAGATTTGCTCTATCCCTCCAAATTAAATGTGAGTGTCGGGTGTGGAGCTAAATTCAGTTGTTTTAAAACCAGAGCTCCTGTAACAAATTGTTCCTATTTATCTTATCATAGACTGTTTATAGAACAGATGAAGCTGACACAATGTCACCCGCTGGTTTGTGGACGCCTAGAGTTTGGTATTTGAACGTGACCATGCTGGTTGTTTGGAGCCAGAAGTGACCATATTTGGATATGATGAGAGGAGTGGGGAGGCGGGTCTGACCTTTATTGTCAATGTCAAGGAAATAATTGTTCAGATCTTTCACTTTAATAAATAACTATCATACTTAAGTATCGTCAACATACTTAAAACTACCAGCAATACTCACTATGCAGATGGGTTCTGAATTACGTATTTCAATTGCATTACAATGTGTCTTCATGTAAAAAATGTAATTATTTGGTGTCCTAACAACCTTCAGTAACTAAAGCTGCCAAGGAAATGTAGTCAGAGAGACAGTATTTAACTGTAACATGTGATACAATACAACTATAAAGTAGCATCTAGTCCTTGGAGCAAAAGATGCTAAGATGCTAACCTGAGATAAACATTTCACCTGCTCAGCACCAGCATGTAGCATTGTCATTGTGAGCATGTTAGCATGTAAACATTAGGGCTTGGAGCTAAACAGCCCACATGGATGAACTTCTTAACATGCTAAGCTAAGATGGTAACCATGGTAGCAGCATGTGAGCGTGGTCAGCACGTCATGGAGCAGCAGCTGTGCCAGAAATAAGACTGCTGAGTTCTAGCCAAGTCAATTAGCTTGCGGTGAGGGGGACATGTCTTGTTGAGTGATAAAAAACAGATCTTGCTGGCTTCTCGGTTTTCACCGCTGGTCCCTCGTTTACCACTGTGGACCTATCAGTAGCTAAATCAGTAACTGGCTTTGACATAGACATCGGCTCCTCTGGACTCTGGATTTTTGGCACAGGGCCTGACCATAGGATGTACGCATCATGACATTAGCATTTAGCTCAAAGCACCACAGACTGTTAATACAAATGGACGAAGCTAACATGACATCACCTGATGGTTTGTGGTCTTGTGTTGTGAAGCCAAGACTGTTTCATTTGAGCGTGGCCATGTTGGTTGTTTCGAGCCAGAAGTGACCATATTTGGATATGAAGGGAGGAGTGACGAGGTCGGTCTGACCTTTGACCCTGAGGACACTGTCCACTGCCCTCATCGGAGACTAGACCTGTCCATCACCCTAAGCCACACCTCTAACTCCTCCCCTTCTCTCAGCCTAACATCTCCTTAATGAGAAATGATTTTCAGATGGACCAGATCTCTGAGAAGAAGAGTCGACTTTATCTGATGACGTCAGAACGAGTTGTGGAAAAAATGTATTAACTGAATATTTCAAGATTGAAAATGATGATTTTTGAATTGAAGTCAGTTGGAACTAAAGTTTTTTGGAGTCAGCCTCCAGTGGCCGTTGGGGGTGTTGCACTTTATTGCACTTTTACTTTGGCTCATTTTTACATACAGTCTATAGCAGGGGTGTCAAACATACGACCTGGGCCAAAACCAGCCCGCTATAGGGTCCAATCTGGTCCATGTGATGAATTTATAAAGTGTGAAAATTACATAGAAGACAGTGACTGCAGTTAATCACAGCTTTCATGTATGTTTTATGTAAACATTTTATACATTCACAAATAGGGGATAACTTCACTTTCTTTCATAGCACTTTGGTTTTTAGAGTGGGGTGAATCAGGTCAGGATAACTACACAGATGTAGAAATGCATCTACATTTAAAATAATTTCTAGATCTTGACAAGTTGTTTTAATCATGAAATCCTAAATGTTCCCTGTGACTAAATGTTTTGTTCCACTGTGATCTGTATGTTGTAACGTACATGTGTAAATGATGCACTGAGGCCTGATATCATTGAAACTGCACTTGTTTCTCTTAAGAAATTTTAGGTTTATAAAATGTTTGGTCAAAAGATAGTAAATCATTGTAAACATTTTCTTAAAGTACTTCTTTGCTATAAAACAAAGGGAACATTTTGGAGTTGTCATTAATTATAGATTTTGATGTTATTTATTTCCTGGCCCCGCCCACTAGAAGTCAACATGGTCTGTGTGTGGCCCCAGAATGAGTCTGACACCTCTGCCTCACAGAGCTGCTACCACTGCTGTAGACAGAGCCAATTATATTTTTGTATAGTTGCACAGCTCCATCCAAACAAAAAGCCCCAAAGCATGTAATGCAACGTATGAACTAATGAGCACAAATAGAAAGCACGTCTTTAACAGCAGAGGACTGTTGTGCTCAGAGAAACGCTGTCTCACCACTGCTTGACTTTTTACTTCTGTTACCTCCCTTTTCCATCCTTTTGTAAATGTAAGTGTCTTTTACACATCACACTGTCCTTGTTTTTCCTTGGTATTCAAATTCTTCTTTTTTTAAACATTTACCTCTCATTGCCACTTGGTAGAAAGCTGACAACATAAAATGTGCCTCCAACAGCTTTAAATATTTCCTGTGTGTGGTATTTTTGATGTTGTGTAATAATTTGCATTTTTTTTTTCTGGTCATCTGCATAATATGTTTCACTGGGGACGTACATAAAAATTCAAAAGCACTTGCCAGATACACCAACCTCACGCTGCAAACCACCTAAATGGGAAAAAATGGGCAACAGAGAACAGTGAAAGGCTTATAAATTAGATGTGAAGGGATGATCCTGATAACATGTATAAAATCCCTGTGTAATCATGCATAGACGAGGTAGCAGTGACCTTGACGGTCTAAAAATCCTTTTGTGGAAACTCAATTCAGTGCTCAAAGACTGTTGCTGGAAGTAATGGAGGAAAATGCTCAGTGATTGCTAAGAGTCTCACTGTCTTGGCTCTTTGCAGCGAGACAGCCGCAGGGTAAAACGATCTTATATGTTATGTTTGTTGTAGCTAGCCTGTGATGTTTTGTCATCATATTTTCAAGTTATGATGTAAAGAAAAAGCAGTAGCTGGAATATGAATTAGGCAGGTTTTGTTTTTTCATCTTTCAGTAAATTTGCAAGTCTAATCTCCCCCAGCTCTTCAGAGTGCTTTTCCAGTTCATTGTGTGACCAAAATATTTGTTTTATTCATGTATTGTTTAGAAGCCATTTTGCTAATTTTTGAGACTGCAGGATTTTGCATCAGCTGCTGTGACAGCGTCAGTTTGTGCCTGGGATGTCACACCACGTACAGATGAAGACATACTTGTGTATATCCCCCCAGTTCTTTGAAACAATCATTCATTCCTCAGGAAAAGTCATTTACATAACAGCTATAGTCTCATTTGGAGCTGCCTGCCCACAGTATGTGACAGCGTGAACTGATAACATGGTGAATAGTTGTTTATTTTACCAACATGTGTTAAAATAGTCTGGGCAGATATGTCTAAAAAATATTATAAATCACTAGTCATGTTTCAAGCCAGTTGTTTGAGAACTGTGATGACTTATCTTTTCTATTCATGTCATTTTCAGTTTGATTTATTATGTAAAATATTCAGAGGAATCAAAGTCTGATTTGTGTTAAACATGGAGTAAACATTATTTCATGGCAGTAACTGTTGACAGGTTGTAAGTCTGTAAACCATTGATTTAAGTTTCTGAGCATCAGTGTCTTTCTCTCATATCTTGCCACCAGTGGACTGACACTGTCATTTGAGATCTGATGCTGATGTGACAGTAAACGAAGGCCCTGCTGGGTATTCACACCAGCACAACTGAAAGATTTACATCTAAAGAAGCTTCATGTAAACAGGGACTGTCTCTGTCTCCATCAAACAGTGTCACACTCACCTTTAGTGAGATTAGTGAGTTGTTACAGGTGTGAGCTCATGTGTCTCTGACAACAGGAGACGAGAGGATGTGCTCAGGGAAACAGATCAAATTGTCCTCACACCTTTATTCAATTCTCAGAAATCAACTGAAAATGCAAGACAGCTTAGTCAGATGTAGTTGTGCCTCTGAGGCTGATCTTTGAGTGGATATAGTTTAATCTACTTTCATGTCATGCTAAGTGGTTTATTAGCATTTATGAACAGTCTTTCATATGAAATCTTCCTCTCAGAGGCTGTAATATTCCTTTTGGAAATAGTGAGGCAGCAGTGGGACTGCTCTGCAGCGCAAACTTCAGTTTTCAGGCATCTTTGGTAAAACAGTTATATTATTAATCACACATATCTGGAATCAGCATGAGGCTGTTTCCATGGTGATTTTACGACAGTTATTTAACACCAGTTGTCTCTCAGGGTGAGGATTGTGTATCAAAAACAAGCCCTCCCCCTGTGTTCTGCTGTGTCATGTCGAGTTAGGGATCAAATCCTGCTCGCAAACACAGTGACATCAGGACCAGAAGAACATCTGAGCAATCTGAAATTCAGTGACCGACTTTCCTCTGATGTACAGTAGGGAGGAGGGAGAGATGCTTCAGCGGGAGCCTAAAGTCAGTTTTTACTGCCTGGTGCGTCACAGATCCTCTCTAGGATTGAAGTGCTGAGAGAGGCATTAACAGATTGCTGCCTGAAAAACAAACCTTATCCAAAATAGAAGTGTTGCCTCCCCACCAGTGTGCAGACATAGTGTGCCAGCCTTAAGCACGAGCAGAGTGCCAAGGCCGAGCCTTGATATCTTAGACCCACTGTTAAGTAGGCTCATGGGACACTTGCTCTGCACTTCCAGTTGTGGCTCCTTGTTGGTGGTTTGAAGAAATGATAGCTGTCATCCGTCTCTGTGGCTCAGCCTTTTAATACACTTTGCTGCCTCAACTGTACCTCCCTGGCAAACTGAGACCCTGAACCAGTTTTAACATTTAAACAGGCACCTAATGAGGGCGCAGACCTGCGAAATTATTGAAATACATGGTGAAGATGTGAATGCTGCCAAAGCTGAATTATTACTGTGCAGCTGTGTGCTTTAGGTTGTCTGGCAGACAGAAATTCATGCCTAATCTGCCATCTCATTAGACACCCTTGAGCTTCTAAAGTAACCTAGATCTGGGATCCTGGCACTTTGATGTACTTATCCTATCAAAAGCATTTTTGTCTTGAGGCCGCCCCTTTCAGAATTTTTAAGCCCAATTATTCCTCATGATGTCTGAAAAACTTACTTATATTTATCTCAGCCTTTCTGTTTCTGTAAACCAAGGCTCATCTGAATCATGCACTATTCCCTTGCTGAACTCCAATATTCTGTCTTTTGCCAGAGGCAAACCCCTAAGAAATCAAGAAGAGGTGCACAAAGCAAGGTTGCCTGGATGTAGCTTCCCTGTGCGGATACTTGTGAATGTGTGTTTATGTTAATAAAATGAAACAGTTTGTTTAAAGAGTATTTTTGTGCAGTTTGGTGT
>OOFC01025417.1:0-13234 GCA_900323345.1 Pseudochromis fuscus | reverse complement strand
GTTGGTCCTCTACGGAGCCCCCTAGGGGACATTCGAGGAAAAAAAAAAGGGAGCGAGAAAAAAAACAAAAAAAAAAAATCCTGAGAAACTTTCTCGGGATCCGACTTAGTTTCTCAGAATCCCGTGTTAATAAGTCGGGATCCCGACTTATTAACACGGAATCCCGAGAAAATTATTATTATTTTTTTCTCTCTCTCTCTCTCTTTTTTTTTTTCCTCGAATGTCCCCTAGGGGGCTCCGTAGTCCTCTCAGTAAGACATTTGAGTACAAAAAAATCAGGACAGAACAGTGACTGACACTCTGCAGGAAGTAGTTTTCTTTTCGCCGACGCACTTTCAGCTTAAAATACCACATTAACACGAAGCACACATTAGCACATACTGCTAGCACTTCAGCTAACGCATCACTCTGCTTGTGACAAACCACCCTGATGCAAAATGAAATTATAGATTATTATTATAGATATAGAGATAATCGAAAATGTTAAATATTAAGCCGATTAATCGGGATTAATCGAAAGTAATCCACAGCAACCCTGTGATTAATCTCATTAAAAATTTTAATTGTTTGACAGCACTATTTAAAGTATTAAATATATATGAAATCATATACCTTCGATAACTCTGGTGACCTTGGTGACGGAGGGTTGACCTTCGATAACCCTCGTCACCTTGGTTACTTCAGGAGCTATAAAAGCAAAGAGCCATATTTCAGCGTGTTGTGACGGCAGGTGCACCACGTCCCTCCGATGCAGAGAACTTTCCATTTGTTTGCGGTACCACAACAAATGGACCTTTCACTGGATCCGAAAGGTTAGTTCGACACAGATGTGATTCATAATCAAAGAATTTCTACCATACAACTGTAAACACCATCTTTGCACAGCTGTTGTGTATTTTTTTTATTTATATTTGTGCTAAAAATCTATTTTTAAATGTGTGCAAATGAATAATTACTA
The DNA here is from genome assembly GCA_900323345.1 of Pseudochromis fuscus. Classification (NCBI taxonomy): domain Eukaryota; kingdom Metazoa; phylum Chordata; class Actinopteri; family Pseudochromidae; genus Pseudochromis; species Pseudochromis fuscus. The sequence goes on along the minus strand of OOFC01025417.1, from coordinate 12,276 downwards.
ATTAAGGAGTTTATGTTGTTGACTGGGATGTGTTCTCTTCTCTCTGATTTCATTTTGTTTGTTATTTACTTCTCTGTTGTGTATGTTGAATTTAACAAATTGAATCCTTCATACTTTATTGATTAGGAATCACACGATGATGATACTCTGTAATCATCATTACTGTACCTTCCTGGACGACACGAGTGATGATCCTCTCTGATAATAACAGGAGATATAAAGCCGTTAATGACAGTGAAGGTTAAAACACACACAAAACCACAAACATAATAATAAAGTTACTTACTCATGAACGTAAGGGGGATTTCCTGATACCTGAATCCTGAAATATACTGGAACAAAAAAGGTAAAAATCTGTTTAAGCAGATTGTACAAAAACCAAACAATCTGCAGGATGATATAACGATGCTGCATAACTAAGACTGTGATGAATTAATGTGGAAAATCAGCACTTTCACATTGTTGTCGACCAGAAGCTCAAAGCTCTGACCAGAGGGTTTTCGTGTCGGTTCTCGCCTCATACTTTACGTTACATAAATACACATTTTGGCAGCAACAGCGGGTAATGAAAAAACTGCACACTGTACACCACACCCTGCCCTTTATAACTTTGCAGTTTTAATAACGAGATGTCAGTTTTTGAGATGATACCTTGATCTGCATGTAACTGACGAGCCTCTTCAGGAGCATGAGGAGGTCCTGGCTTCCAACAGGGATATCTGGGCAGAAAAAGCACAGGGCGTTGATCACAATTAGGTTTTTAAAGTGATTATAAAACATTACATAACATACACGTCTTGACAGGTTTATAACAGAAGAGAATATTAACAACACTCTGTGGATGAAATGTGTACCTCCGGGATACAAGACTTGGTTGACAAAGTGAACGACTCCATTCGTGGCCATGATGTCGGCTTCAGGGACTTGGACAGAATTCACCTGCATGCTGTTGTTCGCCTGAGGAAAACAGTTACAACATTTACAGACACGAACAAACCACAAACGTGAATAACCCTGCATTTAGGAATTAACTGTATTTTTGTAGTGGATGTAATTCGAGGTCACTGAGGTTTCAAACTCAGGATGAGATTTAATCAAACAATAATCAACACCACCATAAAAACTACATTCCATAATAATTAAAACACTCTCTTATATACCTTTGTATTAAAGATAGGAAAGAGCATGAAGTTTGAATTGCTCCAGGTATGAAGTTTATTGAGTCTTGATATATATATGTTCAGTCTTGCTGCGCTGAATACCTACAAGTAACACTTTGAGGTTGCTGCCCTGAAGAGACTTGAGAAGGTTTGTTGCTCCAGCCTCCAGACCTCCACCGATGAAGACGCCGTTATTGATGTGATACAGAAGGATGGTTCTGAGAGCATCGATGTTATCTTAAAAAAACAAACACAAGTTCACACACAAGCTGTTAATTGATGATTTTGAACAAGGAAATATTTGAGTATATTAAACTAGGGGTGGGACTCAATCAAAATATTAAATTATTAGAGGATTTGTAATCAATTAATCTCGATTAATCGCATTTTAATCGCATAACAATATTTGCCCCAAAATGTTTTTCTCGAATTAATTTGTTTAAAATTCAAATGGATTTTAGTGGATGACTGAATCAAACAATATACAGACATGAATATTGTAAACTCAGCTCTTTTAATTTCCTGAAAAATGCATTTAATTGCATTTCAATTCAAAACAATAGAAAAATAAACTGTCACTGGCCAAAATTGAGAACTTTAAATAGTTTATTCAAAACATTATTGACTTTAAATGATAAAATAATAATAATAGAAATAAATTCAACATAAAGTGCAATTTCCACTTCTTTCTTCTTCTGGGAAAACAACCAGAAATATAAATGGTCATGTGACAGGTTTCATTGCACTTTTGCTCTGATGTGTGCATCAGTGTAACAATCGTGCACTGACGAACATTTCATGTTGTTTGAAATGCAAACTGCAAATAAATGCATTCATTTTTTTAATGCATTATTTTTTTTGTAATTAAATAATCTTAATTAATGCGCTAAAGTCCCGCCCCTATTTTAAACCCATTAAATCTGGTCGACCTACTCTTCAACAAGGACATATCACTGTCGCTTAGAGCAGCAAAAGCCTTATCGGTCGGGGCGAACAGAGTGAAGTCTCCCTCCTGTTGGAGGACGTCAGTCAGACCAGCAGCCTCCATAAGAGACAAAAAGATCCTGCAGCACGGAGAAGAAACAGTAACTTGGCTGCCATGGAAACCACTGAGGGCAGACATATTGCAACAACAGCACTTTCTCAGTCCCATATGTGCCATGTGGATTTAATGGAAACACACAGAACGCTGTGGTTTGAGTCCGATTCTGCATTTTAAGACCACAGTCCATTTTCATTAGTGATGCCCCGTACTTACTTGAACCCTCCATTTTCAGTCAGGATCTCCAGCATAGTTTTTTCTGCAGGTTTCAACAGAGTCCTCATGAGATGAAGGGCCCCATTGCTTCCTTCTTTACTGCCTCTTATCAGGCAGGAATTCTCAATGCACACAGCCTGCAGATATAATCCACAAGTTAAAGGCCAAGCCATTAATGTAATTTCAAAACCATACATGGGTTGATGGTGAAATGACAGGAGGAAAACCTATAACGTGTGTTCAGTGGCATTCAGCCAGAAAGTTTGGGCAAGACTTCAGAGGACATACTGTACGGTAGATGAAGACCCTCAGAAATTTTCCTCCAATGGTCTCCAGCCGCTGTCCATTGTACAGTTGTCCCAGGACAATCTTATTCTTCAAGATGTGGCTCTCCAGGATAATCTTCAGCAACCTCTGATCCATAGACATCACCTCATCTGCAGGGGAAAGACACGGTTTTGTTGTTTCCAGTATATTTACACATCATGCACATTTGCACCTTTATGTTTTATTTTTGTTGTGTGCAGCAGTGCAGGGATCTGACAGGTCTGCAGGCGGACGACACACAGTCACCTCTGATTTACAGCAAGTGATTTGTAGCTTGTGCTCGCTGAAGAATTTTGTGGAAAAAATGTTATGGATGGATTAAAGGCTCAAGGTTCAGGGAAGTTTATTGTCTGACACATGGTAACAGAAAGTCCTCTCTGTCCAAGACAAAGGTTTACAAAAACACAGCAACAGGTAGAGATAATAAAATAGTTAAAGCCTCAGAGTATGAGAATACATCAAAGCTGCAGCAACAGAAATACTAGAATAGAGTTTCCATGTGTATTCTGTCATTCTGTGTCGTCCTTGCACTCACTTAAAACTGTACTTTTATAAAAACAAGAGGACAAACACTACATGTGCTTCCTCCAGGTGAAGTCCAGGAAACTTCTCCTGGGCAGTGGGTATTTGGACTTTCATGGCATAAAGCTTCTGCAATGTTCCAGTAAATCCATAAAACAGCCATATATCCACATATTTCTTCACTTGTGGATCAGCATGCAATGGAAATAAAATAAATATATAATAATAATAATAATATTTCCCTTTCTTCCAGACTGGGACTGAATGTGGAGCATTCATTTCCATCCCTGCATGATATACTGAGCAGCATGTGACTCACCATTGAAGGCGACGTTGAGGGGAGCCAGCAGAGTGTACTGGCCGTCTGACTGCATGGAAGCAGAAAGACCCAGCTCGGACACAAAGTCACCAAAGGTCGACTGGGAACTTCCCACCAGTTCCATCACCTGTTTAGCTTCAAGTAGAAATGAAAACCATCACAATGTGAACTCCAGAAGCAGCATGGTTATCAGGGCAGTACATGTCTGCACTGAAGTCTAACCTGAGTCTGGAACAAGAACTTGGTCAATAAGGTGGATGACACCGTTGGTGGTGACAATGTCCTTCTTTCGCACCATTTTGACGCCATTAACCGTTAAGCTCTCTCCGTCACAGCCGATTTCAATGCTGTTGCCCTCCAGGGTCTCGTAGGAGGTGCCAGCCATGATGGCCTCGGAGCACTGGACTGAGTCCAGGATGTGGAAATTCACAAGGGCTGAAACGAGATGAGACTTTCAATTAATGTGCGGTTCAGGTGTGTATGCAGATGTTTATTTGATGCGTTGGCAGTTTTATGTTCTTCCTCATGTTACACTGCAGCTGAGGAAAGAGGCCTCAGGGAACCAGCAGACCCTTTGGATCCCAGAGGCCCTTGAGTGAAAAGACTCGTGAAGCTCCGTTTAACTTTGTATGAAATGGTTCTGATCTGACGTCATAGAGCGAGCTATGGGCAAATAAAAACCTTAAGAGATGTTGCCAATTTGATCGGCTCGCTCGATGAAGCAGCTGCTTCCTGTGTCTCACTGTTTGTGCCAAAAAAAACACCCAAATGTTAAAAAATTGACAGTATCAGTCACTGTATGTATGAGAGGTTTAACTTACGACTACGACTATGGTTACTACGACACTAGGACAATCACAATGGTATAATTCTTGTAAATGTTTGAGACAAACACAACAATGTGCTGCTTTGTTTGACTTCCCACTAACAAATGTTATGCATGGCCTGAAACAAGAGACAATATTTTGATGACTCCATTGTACATCTTTGTTATGTAAAGCTAAACGTCTGCAAGTCCCACATTCATTGCGGCTTCATCTGTTTTGAATTGGAAGAAGCTGAACAAGTAGAAAAAATCACTTTATGTAAGACCATGTGTAGGAAACACGCCGCCAGCAACCACTACATTTCTTTTCCTTACTTCATTGTTAAATATAAATATGGTCCTGTTGCAGTAAATTTAAATCCCCCTCTAAGAAAAGCCCTTGAAGACCAGTCCAACTTACCTTTAAGAGCCTCGCTGTCGCTCTGAATTCTTTCCAACACATCGATGCCGAGCTGCTCAAAGGCTTCATTTGTGGGGGCAAAGAGAGTGTAATGTCCTGGCTGACCCAGTTTCTCCAGCAGTCCAGCGTTTGACATGACTTCCTAGGAGGTGGTTTCACCAGCAGGATTATGTTTAGTTATTGTCCAAAAACCATAAAATACTCTCGAAACATTAGCAGGAGGTTGTCATAAAAACAGCTTATTATGACTGAAAATAAAAACTCCTGTAAAAATGACTCAAATGAAGCAGATTGGCACATGGATACATTTACTGGTATATTTATTATTGCACTCTATCCATTATTTGCTCTGCTAATTATCTCAAACTGCCATGAAACTAATGTGAGCCGTGTTTGCAGACCTGTTTTAAATTTCTTCCCTATCCTTAAGATGTTCATATTATTTGGTCCACCCGTGTGTGTGTACTCACACTCAGAGTTGTCAAGTCATCATCAATCTCGACCATATCTTGGATGGTGTTTCCGACGGCGCTGATGACGCGATCAATGACGTGCACGACTCCATTGGTGGCGACCTGGTTTCCGTGGATGATCCTGGCGCAGTTCACAGTCACCACCTGCACAACAGACGCTTCAGTGATAAACCCCTGACGAGTGTTTGCAGTTGTAACAATACTGAATGGTACCACTCACCCCGTTGGAGTAATGGTTAATAAGGAGGCCGAGGTCATTGTACATGGAAGTGACTGTTAGTCCATTCCTCAGGTCTTTGGTCAGGAGGCGTTTGTTGGCCATGTGATAATGAAGAGCATTGTACAGCTCGATGTTGACATTGCTGACCAGCGCGTCCTTCATTGCCTGTAAGATTGGAAAAAATGAGACGTTGTAACCACACAAGTAGAGGCTGTCCAGAGCTTTTTGTTTTGACCTCACTCACATCATCCAACAGCTCCCAGGCGTCATTGCTGGGGGCGAAGAAAGTGAAGGATCCAGGGCCCTCGATCTCAGGTCTTAGTTTCGACACGTCGGAGTATTTCTGGGTCGATGTGGCCTTTACGATACCCAAGCTGCCGTACACATGGTCAATCTGGGAAACTAAGAAATAAATGATAATCATCAGATATCAGCCGCCATTCTGAAAATAAAAACATTCAATCTTTTTAAACATTTCAGGCGTGAAGAGAAAGAAAATGTGTTGACAATATGCTCCGGCATCCTCTTCTAGTTTATTTGGTCTGGTTTCAAAAATAGCACACAGCTGCTCTACAGTTGGAAGACGTAGCCTCGTCTAACCTTTATAAACGGACTACATTGCAGGGCAGACTTTACCTGCAGGGCAGCCACGCATGCCATCCAGCTTGGTGTAGCCTGGGCAGCACTCATAAAGCACGGTCCTGCAGGCAAAACACAAAGGTCATCAACATGGGCATTGCTCATCCTTTGAAATGCCGTTAGCTAGAAGCTTTTGACATGTGTAAGAAATTGTGATTTTTTCTGGCTTCTGTGTTTTGAGCTGAATCATCAATCTGTTATAGTCTGTTGCTCCAGATGTTCCTCATTATCTCCTGCATTACCCAAACAAACCATGGGATCCAGTAGCTTATGCCAAACCCCATGGAAAGAGATCCTATGCTACCATTACAGTAGTAGATCTCATTACCAAGACCTCCTCTTTGAAGCTAAACAATTAGTTTGGACTCTGCTTGGCAGTGGACAAACCTCAAAAACATTAGGACTGTGGCTGCTGCGTAATTATAGTTGAGTTTTAGGAAATTTTGGGAAGTACAAAAAACATTTGAGCTGATCTGAAAAACAACGATGTCACTAAAGTTTTTACAGCTTTGTTTTTATTTCAGACTTTTTTTTTTTTCATTACAATTTTGAGAATAATCTTTTGATAACTAGACTACAGGGGTGATATTTCTTTCTTGGTGGAAGCAGTATCTTCTCACCATAGTGTCTTCTTGCACCACAGCCTGCAGAGGATAGTAAAACTCAAAGTGCAGCTGCGAGATATAAACATGACTTGCGTCAGCAGGTTTACACATGTTGGACCTGTAGCATTGTCTCCAGCTCTGGGAAAACTAGACATTTGGAGATGTCCATTTCATCTTAAAAAACTAACAGGTAATCGACAATAAAACAAAATACCCCTAAGACATAAACAAATGCTACATTTGCAGCTATTAAGGGTAAACAATACCATATGTGCCCAGAGTTGGCTGGAGAGTTTGGTAAGGACCCATTTTTTTTATTGTGACTTTAGAGGGAAGAAACCTCTTTTACTATTTTCAGTTCAACAAGGTTGTAAATAATCTTGGCAAAAACCAAGAACAATACCAAGTCCTTGAAGAAATACAGCACGAATGTAAAAGACCAACTGCTCATTAGCAAGTGATGAGTAAATATTCAAACCTTCAGACTGTGAGCAGAGCGTGGGTTTTACTGTGGTGCTTTGATTTTTTTCCAGTGCTGATGTGTCAGACAGTCCGCTGCCCCTGGGTCATGAAGAGCTGCGCCCCCATAACAGCTGTATTTGAACCAAGGTTGAATGGAGTTGCAGGGGCTGGGATGAGATCATACAAGCCTCATTGGGGCAGAGTCAGCAGAACTCTGGTTACATTGCTTTCCCACACTGAGGGATTGTGTCTGGCTGTGGAACTGGAAACTTTTAACTTGTCAGCAGTAAAGTTCTGTTCGAATAAGAGTTACGATGACTTTGTCACAACCTACCCTGTATGTGTCTTAATTCCTGTTCAGTATATGGCCAGTGGAAGTCCAGACAAATGCTGTTGCTGACCAGATGAAGTTAGACTGAGAACCAATTACGTCAAACTGAAACATTCAATTCAAGCTGTAGCATCTTAGACCATCTCAGTCAACTTCTTCAGCACTTCATGAGGAAGATGGTAGTTTGGCCTTTTAGCTTATGTTTCAGCTTGAGTGCACAGGAGAGTGATGTAACTGTGTGTATCTTACAAATATTTCTATTCATTCTGCTAATCCCATTGAAACATTGTAGCTTTGCACAGTCTGAAACAGTTCTCTAAATTTACTACAATATTTGTGAACTTGCTTGTCTTTCAAACTGCAGTGCCGAATGTCCTGATGGAAACAAGATTTTATAAAAGCCAGAACGCTTTGATATTTTGTTTGAGACGACTGGGAAACATCTGGGTAGTTTGTGGTAGACGGGGGGAGGAACAATGGGAGGTGTGATTGGTTCTGAGCGGTAATATGATCTGTGTCACGAGTAGTAAATGTGTTCGCAGGAAAAACCAAAGTTAAATTGACTGTCAACATGTTTGTCTACTCTCTCAAATCTTCTAGAAACCACTAGAATTACAATTTAATTTAAAATAAACCCACTTAACCCAGTGATCAAAGCAAACTAATAGAAATACTTGTGCTCACAGTGCAGCTCTGCCGGGGAATAAATATTTGTTAAGAAAAAAAACAGTTGTGTATTTAGGAGAACTTGGTTTATCATCCTTCAACGTGTTTAAATGAGTAAAGTTTACTATGTGGATTCAACTTTAGCCGCTGATCCCAGGTCAGACTCCCACTGAAACAGATAAAATTCTTTCACTATTTCCAACATCATTTGCCAAGTCCAGTGAGCGGTGTGTGTTCAACACCAAGAATTAAACCTAATTGCAGAGCTAAGCATGACTCAGTCAGACACTGAGGGCAAACTCAGAGTGTGTCCACTGTATGTATGCATCAGTGTAAGAGGGAGGAAAGAGACTGCAAAATGGCTTTGATCCATGTTGAAACTGAAAAGTGCTGAGAGCGCTGGAACAATAACAGAAACAGAGGTTTACAAGAATGATTGAGTTGAACACTTTTCCATTCATGGATGCAGGCAACATTTTGCAGCCACATCACATCCTGGAATCAGTGGTTCACCACAGCGGCATCCAACGACCAACAGGCTCTCTAAGCTATGAAAACCCTAACTCAGAGTTTATAGGATCAAATGGGACTGTCTTCAAGACAAAGGCTTTAGGACTGAGTCCAAAAATGTGTTTTTTATTTTAGGCGGTAGTTTAATTCAAAGTAAGATAACAGATGTCTATCTCTATGGAAACATCCACGTTGGATGTTTTCGTGGAAACATCCAAGTTTCCACTAAAACCCTTAAGGAGTAGTAGTAGTAGAAGAAGAGGAGGCAGCAGTCTGTCAAGATGAAACTACATTTTCAGAAACATACACAACGGATCCTCAAGCTCAACTTTCCACTCACTTAATGTCTTTTTAATGTCTTTAAACCGGAAAAACATCTTGTCCTTTTGGGAGACACGGAACAACACTTACGCTTTCTTTCCACAGATGGCTCCTTGGTACCAATTACGACAAGTGCTAAAGTACTTCTTCTTGGTCCCCATGACTTGCTGCAGCGCACAGACATTGGGTCTAATGAGAGTTGACAGTGAAAAGGAGACAAATCAGTGATTAGTCGGTGAAACACGAGGAAAGTCTCTGACATAGGAAGAAATTCACATGTAAATTATTATGTGAGTGACAGCCCTGCTGGGTGAGACATCACACTGTCATGTATGAATAATTATCTGACAAATACCTCAAACCAGACCCTCAAGTATGAATAATGATAAATGCTGTACAAATTTGTTAGTTAGGGTTTATAATTGAACTTTTTCTGATTTAAACCTTTTGAAAGTAAAAAGCAACAGTATTTATGAGGCATAACAGCACAGAAGCATTTCTCTAAAAAATAACAAACAAATGTGCAAAAAAAAGATAAAACCATTGATGTTTGTTTGGATTAATCTCATGCATGCACAATAAAATAACATGACAAAAATGCACACACAAAAACTAATATTCAAAATATTAACATTAAAAATATTGATGAGCTCACCCTTCTTTTCTTGCCCTGATGCGACTGTGGGAAACTATTTTGTCATAGGCTGAAGAATCAACATTGTCAATTGCAGAAAGCACAAAAAGTGCAAAGGCAGCTGCAAAAAAGAGCTTCATGCTTGGTTCCTTAGCTTAGCTGCTCCACACCAAGAGTAATGGAGCAGAGTCAGAGCTGGAGTTTATATACCACAAGTCTCACCCTCCACTCAGGAGGATGGCAACATTTCCAACATGTATGGACCACCCATCAGAAACCACATTTCTATACACAAATACACACAACCTCATCGTTTTGTGTGAGATTAATTATGAACAATAAATCTTTAAATTATTTTCTATATTAAAATATTTGTGGAAGTTTGTTTTTAAATGAAGTTAGAGCACAACCACATTTAATCAGAGCCACTGTTTCTTTGTGCAGGTTTGAAGGTTCCCACATTTTGATGCATTTTCTACAAAGTAACTTGTTACTTTAAGAGGTATATAAATATATTTATTATTTTAGATTTAAAAATTCACTTCACAACTAAAGTGCAAAGGGAGTGTAACTTACAACAATTATTTGCAATTAAAATGAAAATATTTCTAAAATGATCAGGACTGATATCATGACACATTTTTATATTTATAAAAACTTTTCAAAGCCCAGCATCCGCTCCCAGTGCACTGCTGCAAATGAACTCAGTCTGTTTTTAGAAGCTGACTGAAAGATTAATAGATACGTACATATTAAGCAGATGGAGTAATGCAGAGTTCAGATGCATCTTGTCAATAAAAATGTCATTTTTTTTGGACTGCAAACAAAGAATCATTACATAATCCCTGCTCTGAACTAATGCCACTAATTGCATAAATCTTTCAGAATGCAGTTTGCTCCACCTAGTGGTGGGAGGGAGTGGAGGCAGTGAACCTGAAGATCTTTTTCACATTTGATGAATGTATCAGAATAAATACTAAGATAAATAATTATGTGAACTATGAAAGTTGGAGCCACGAAATCTTTTTAATCAGGTTCTTTAAGTCTCTCAGTCTCAGGTCAACAGTCATGCTGTGACACAAAAGGTAACAGTCCACAGAAGTGTGTAGTGTCATGTTAACAGCAGTGTCTGTGAGACGTCCTCCACTGACAACAAAGCACAGGAAACCACTGTCTGTTAAATGGCTCAATATGCTCAATGTAGAATCCCAGAACTGCTGAAAGGATGTGATAATAGGCTGCAACTTGTAAACAGCAGGAGCACATGTGTCAAACATATGAAAGCACCTATTTTATATTAACTCTTTTCTGGTTCCTGTAAATCCCCACGGTGCTAATGAGCAAAATGAGCCATGGTGTTGGATGATGAAAGCATCATTTTGGTTTTGCAAACATTTTCCTCTCGATGTGTAGTTGTTGTTACTCACAGCAGAGCCAAGGGACATGGGTTACAGCATTCAGTCCACCACATGTCATTAAACCCTCTGGCAATAAGCAGATGTTCAAAATGTGATCAGGAGAGTAACGTCCTGCTGAACGGCTAAGTCAGTGGAGGGTGAAAAGATGCATTCAGCATCCAGCACTGTGGCTCAGATCAGGGCCTGAGACCCATGGCCTCGCTCCTTCCTGTTCAGTAAATGTGTGTTTTAAACTCTCAGGCACATTTCACACCAAAGAGTAAAATGGCATCGATGAACTAGTGATGGTTGAATACAGTGTGACTTTGCACTGTCTGTCTCAGTCAGTGTAACACACACCGATGCACAAACACTGTATGTGACACAAAGAATACATAAAGTACATTTTGATCCTTTATGCAAAGACCAAACACACTCCTGATTAGCTTTCTAAAGACAGAGCGGCTGCTATGGTTGCAGTTGATTTCTGTTTCATTCATTAGCTGAGGTTACTCACAAGCTTGGAGCTGTGAAGGTGTGAAGTTGTTTATCTGTGCAAACACAGTATCAGTACGGAGGCCCTAAAGGGAAGGCTAACTCATGCGCACGAGATACAAGCGGAAATGCTAACTCATGCGCACCAGATACAAGCGGAAAATGCTAACTCGCGCGCACCAGATCTGCGTTAGCATTTCCGGTAAACAGAAGAGGTTGAATTTCCCGGTGCACCTTAAAGTGACAGGACGCCTGTGGCTGGCGGTGTTCAGTAATTTTCAAGCTAATTCATCAACTGTAGATTTGAATAAACTATGCATACTCTTCTGTATACTAGAAATGCTATATCTTGCGCATGAGATAGTTATCTGGTGCACACTAGATACCACCAGCACTTTTTTTCCCTTCCTCATAAAAAAAAAAGTTTTCTTTCATGTACCTTTAGGGGCTCCGTAGATCAGAGTAAATATGCTTTCAAACATTTCTCAGGTTTTGTACTTGATGATTGAACAGCTTCATAGAGTCCTCTGAATTCTCTGTTATGTGCCCACACATCACTAGAGGGCGCTTTAAGCATGACTGAGGGTCTTTGAATGAAGCTGATCTTTCTTCCAGCCACAGAATCACTAGATGGTGAGGAAGACATACAGTCTATGGTAACACCACATTCAGTATTAAACTGTGACACTGGTGAAGCTCTCAAATGTACTA
>OOFC01025416.1:0-11857 GCA_900323345.1 Pseudochromis fuscus | reverse complement strand
GAGGCTGACGACACCAGAAGACAGGTGTGTGTGTGTCTGTGTGTGTGTGTGTGTGTGTGTGTGTGTGTGCGCGCGTTTGGTTGTTGGAATTTAGTTTCACTTCTACTTCCAACTGAACATGGTGTTTTTTCTGACTAAAACTTCAGGATATATAGATGAAATCCAAGCGAAGGTTGAAATTAGGTTGTGATAACCTGACAAGTTTTTTTCCATCCAGAAAAAAATAGTTTAAACGACATTAAAAAGACGCCTTACCCTTGTTTACACCTGTATCTAACATGTTTCAAAACTCTCCTGCTGACCACTTGTGTTTTGATGTCACTTCTGTGCCTCTGCTGTCCACTTGTGATCTGAACACACATGAAACAACCAAGTGTGAGGTGTAGTTGAACACATTACCGTGACAACTTTCCCTGCTTTTTAGTTCATTTCAATACTTTACCCTGCAGTTCTGCCTGTTGGGTGCTATATAAACACACCCCCAATAGCCAAAGATTGCATTCACTCACAGACCAACTTTTACATGCTCCAGCTTAAAGCCAGATATAGAACTAAATAACATTTTTTATTGTTACCCTTAGACCTCTGTTACTGTATTGGCAAGCACACAGGGGGCCCCATTTCTAACAGAGTATTCAGGTCATCAGGACGTGTTCCCCCTGGTATAGTGGACACTGGACAGGGTCAGTGGTATAAAGCTGAAACTCTGGGAACATATTAGGAGACAGGATAGAAATGTTGGCAGTATTAGTTTTATGGTTGTATGATTTTCAATGCTTGAAATAGTGCTTTTCCACTTCATAGAGCCAGCACACCTCGACTCGGCTCGGCTCGGCTCGCCTTGGTTTTGTTTCTACTACAGAGGATAGTTCCTCCTCCGTGTAGCTCGTCGTCAGGTGAAAGAAGAGAAATCTGATGAAGCATCTTAAGAATTCTTCTGTTGTGGTGTCACAGAAACAGTTTGAAGATTGTTTCAGGTGAGAATTTAGTTGTTTTAACTTAAAATATGTTGTTGATTCATCAAGTTAAAAACTTGCTCTGACGTTTTTGGAGATGCTACAACCTCCATCAGCTGTTCGACAGGCGCTCAGAGCTCACGATTTTTTTCAGCTGATGTTTTTAAATATAGAGAGAATTTTATTTTCACACTGTACAGTGAAGGAACAGTTAGAGGATGAAAGATAGGACATTGAAACTCGAGTAAAATCTGGAATGGCTCCTTGATGAAAATACATTTTAAGAAGGAACTTAACCCTTTGATACATGAATTTATTTACAATCATGAGAAAAAAATGTATTATTTGTGTTTTTTTCTTTCAAGCTGATGCTAAATTAAATGGAGGGTGATATTTTCTCTATAGCAAATAAAATACATAAATTTAGGTATGATGCAAATTAGTGATAGCCGGCACTCTGACTGGTGGTATGAGAAACCAGTGCTTGCAAAAGGTTCCTCGGTATGTATTGAATGTGCACAAACCGACGTTGGGAGAATGAATCGCTATACGCTCAGCTGCATTCTGCATGCAAGCAGTATGATGCAAATTTGCGATGATTGGTGTTAAGGGGTCGAAAAGAAGGGAGGTCGTAGAGGGTAAGAAAACTTATGGATTAAGAAAAGGCTGCATTAGGCTAGCTGTGGTGGACAGGAGGTCAGAGAACAGAGTTCTGCCTTCTGGACAATCCTGACCACTCTCCACTGTCCTCCACTGTCTCTACTACCACTATCTATCTATCTATCTATCTATCTATCTATCTATCTATCTATCTATCTATCTATCTATCTATCTATCTATCTGTTTCTAAAACAGACTGTCAGTGTAGTGAGGCTATTGAAAAACTGCAAATATTTGCTGTTTAAAAGTTTATGTATTGGGGCACTGTCGCCTCACAGCAAGAAGGTCTTGGGTTCAAATCTCACTCCTCTCTGTGTCAGGTTTGTATGTTCCCCTTGTGCATGTGTGGGTTTCCTCTGAGTACTCTGGGTTCCTCCCACAGTCCAAAGACTTGCTTGTTAGGTGAATGGATTACTCTGTGGATGTTGTGAGTGAGAATAGTTGTGAGTATGAGCGTGGATGGTTTTGTGTGTTTGTGTGTTAATAGACTGGTAACCTGTCCAGGGTACCCCATCTCACGCCCCCTGCCAGCTGGGATAGGCCCCAATTAATCAATGGATTGTCATCCAACCTTATTTGTGTGTGCTGCATGATGCCAATTTATTATAGTTTAGCTAACGTTACTCCGTAACCTACCTACTACGTTACTAGTTAACATCAGTACTACTTGCCAACTAATGATACTGTTCCAACAAACTACTGATCACTACTACAGCTGCTACTCTCTGTCAGTGTTTTCTGGTGGTAATCTGAACTGTGCTGCTAACAGCAGGTTGATTGACAGGTGGATGGGATGATACTATTGGTTGTAATTGCTCTGGAAAGTCTGAAAGTCACAGGATTTAACTGTGATTGATTTTTTTTCATGCTTTTTCTTTGTTAACTAAGTGAACAATATGACCCGTGATGTGCTCTAAATAGATTAGAAGACATCTTGATAGCGCCACCTGTCACCTGAGATCCTTGTTGGAACCACAGATAATTGCAGTGTTGAACAGGATGTGCAGCAGCCTCCCTCCCTGTGTCTCACCATGAGCTAACAGCAGGAACTTTAGCGATGGTTGTATCAGCATCTCTCTCTCTGTCTCTCTCAGGTGTTCACATTATCCAGAGACTGTGAGTGGGAGGATGACACAGGAGACACTCATGCTTATAATCAGTATGGTTACAATGGAGAAGACTTCCTCACATTGGATCTGAACACACTGACGTGGACATTTTCACCAAGCTGAGGCTGGATACTGACAAACTGATATTAGAAGACAACAAGGACTTCCTTACCCAGGAGTGCGGGACGAGCTTTCTGCAAAGGAAAGGTACACTGCTCTACTGATACACTGATACACTGGACCCCTGTCCACTCTGAATCTGAATGTTTTTTAGTTACACCACCTTTGTTTCTGTCCAGAGCCCCCCTCAGTGTCTCTCCTCCAGAGGAATCCCACGTCTCCAGTGAGCCATCACGCCTCAGGTTTCTACCCCAACAAAGTCTTGATGATGTGGAGAAAAGACGGGCCAGTCCTTCACTGGAACGTGGACCATGGAGACATCCTCTCCAACCACCAACATTTCAGAGGAGTATCGACCTGGACATTTCACCAGTCAGGCCTGGAGATGAGGCATGGCTGTGTGTTTCTGCTCTCCGGTGTCAAAGATGCCATAATCACCACACTGGATGCAGCAGTGATCAAGACCAACAAAGCTAAAGGTGGGAGTACTGTACATAGTAAAAGCAGCTAACACACATTTATATCTGTTATTAAGAAAACTGTCCCTCATCAGAAACTTCCTCCTGGGAAAGACAACAAAGTTTCTTCTTGTTTTCTGCCTTCACGTGTCCCCCTTTCTTTTTGCTCTGTCACGTTTCTCTTTTTTGATGACAATGATTTACACTGTTGCTTGTTGTTGCATTTCATAAAAAGTATGACCCTCCATTGATCAAGAAAATTGTTGGACAGCACCAGCAACCACTGTTGTCTCTTTTATCTGCTGCCTCTTCTTTTTCTTTGGAACTTCAGTTACACCTCAAACTGTGCCATAGCTCCAATAATGTGAAGCTACAGCCTTAGCACTGAAACATTAAAGTCTCACAACAACACAACCCCTCCAGCACGAGCAGCTCAAAGTGTCTTTGAAGAGGAGCAGAACTACTCTCTCTAAATTCAATTAACTACCTTCAGTTGTTTTAAATTCCCACTGTGGGGCCGGTAATTTTAATATAGTAAATCTAAAGTTTTAGGTTCAAATTTGATAATAGAGCAAATGTCCTACTGTTGAAGTAATGTGATTACTGTTGAGTGATGCAGAGGTGTGTACTTAGACATGGCACATCATTAAGGAGATATTAGCTTGAGAGATGGGGAAGATTTGGGGCGCCTCCTCACTCCTCCCTTCATTTCCAAATATGGCCACGTTCAAACACCAAACTCCTGGCTTCAAAACACAAGTCCACAAACCAGCATCCATTGTATATACAATCTATGACAGGGACATCCAAACTTTTTTCAGAGGGCCAGATTTGAGGAGGTGAAAATGTGTGAGGGCCAACCATTAAATCTGACATTCTTTGAACCATTAAAATTAAATGCAAATAAATTATTTTATGGAAGATTTATTGCAAACGACATACTTTTCATTTCATACATGTATGACAACTCTAAGCAGGTCTTACCAAAATCACTCTGCCTTACTATCTGAAGCCATAAAAGATGAAGTAAAATCTGCCTGAGACAAAAAAAATCAGGAAGCTAAAATATATCCCAGGTTCCTTTTATTTACATTTTATTTTTTATTACATAAAAATCACATAGGTAATTAATGTTACTGGTTTTTTTTTTAACTTTTTAGTTCAAGACATATGACCAGGAACATAGCACCAACATTCATCTTATCAAGAAATGCAAAACATAAAGTGACATAATTCCATGTGTCCAAATATATTTCTGACAGATTTTGAGCAACACAAAACAAATTAAATTAACTGAGAGTTTAAAATGTATTCATCTCATATTTCAACTTACCTGCATTAATGTGATGGGTGATACTGAGCTGCAGCACACAGGCTGCGTCAGGTTCAAAGGCAAAATGTCACAAAGTGAGAGTCTTAGTCTGGTTCTTGTTAAAGTTCATAATGGAGAAGGTTTTCTCACACAGATGTGTTGAGCAAAACAAGCTCAGCATTTTCTTCACAAGTGTTTGAATCTCTTGAAACCTGCCTTTTTCCAGTTGACGGTAAAAGTTCTGTTGGTGGTGACTGCGTCACTCGCTGTCACACTGCAGCTCAGTGACCTCCAGCTGCATCCAGAGCATCACTGGGGTCAGTGGAGAGTGGAGAGGAGAAAAGTCTGATCTCTTCTTCAATAGCTGCAAAATTTTGAAAGCAAAACTGTTTAAACTGTCAGAGGCACAGAGCTTCAGAGCTTTATCACTGGTTTCATCATATGGTCTTTACTTGAGATGCTCAGTGCAGAGAACTTGTTGATGAGTGAATACATTGGAGTTTAATGGCTTTGCCTCTTTCTTTGCTCACCTTGTTACAGATTAGGGTTGAAAATCCCAGTGACTTTTTTCCAGTGTAGTTTCATGTCATCCACCTCAGAACTGACAAACAAATAAATCCGTTTCTCTTGTTTGGTCCGTAAAGCTCTGGAGGTCAAGTAGTTCTTCAGTCACTTTCATCTCATTGTCCACCCCTCTCAAAAAAATAAGCAAATGAACTGTGCTTTCATCACATGCTATTGAAAAGGAGTCAAAATCTGCTCCCTTGGCCCCCAACTGTCTCTTAATATCTGCTGAAATATCTTCAGTTTGCCGTGCTACAGTGTTATGAGTCAGGCAAGCATTGGCAAACTCTTGCTTCTCCTCTGATGATTTCATGGGCTGGACTTTGGACAGATCTGGTCTATGATGTTTAAAGAGAAACCTGTGAAACACTTTCAGAAACAACACAGCACAGTGTGAACAATTTGAAAAATTGATTTGGTTTTACTGGATGACGCTCCTGGTCCACTGGTCGTAGGAGGGCCTGTAACACCTCTACTGCTTTCTCTATTAATCTGCATTGCCATAGTAATGTGGAAAATAAAGGAAACTGGTAAGAAACAAAGACATAGTTAATACAGAGTGATGTTATGCATAAAATATATCAATGGAACCTTGGTAAATATCAGTCATCTTTCTCTGTATTTCAGGCTTTACACCAGCTGTAAGTACAGTACCTTAAAATATTTTCAGATTTTACTTCCCTCATTGTGGACCAGTAACGAGATGATATTTTACAGCCTTTGGATTTGTCTTGAAAACTGAGAGGCTGAAGAAGGTCAAGATGATTGAAGGAAGCCACAAAATATACAGTATCTAGATAATGTAGGCTCTTGTTCAGCCTCAACCACCCTGACCTCTGACCTCTTTTAACAACAAGGCGGTTCAGGCTGCAGAGTGGCTGCTCACCGGTTGGCTTTTGTTTTTCCACACCAATCTGAGCAAACTCTGGAGACTGCTGTGATATACATTCAGGAAATCAACAATTTTAGTGATACTCAGTTCAGCTTGTTGGTCAACTGAACACTCACGGCAGCTGGCAGTCAGAGTGGTTCTCACACTTTAACCTAATCTTGAGTTTTGTAGATGGGCTCTGTCCCAGATTTTAGTGTAACACATGAAATGTCTCAGGTGGTATTATGCTTATATGTTATATACTCTTGAGTTAAGCACTGAGATGATTGCCCTGAATTCTGATCAATGAAATTATGTTTATAGACTATTTCTAACATTTCAAAAATCTTTGTCTTTTTCTTCTTCTAAATGAATAAAAATGGGAAGCAGTTTCTAAAGTGAAAGTCGTTATGTGATTGAACAGATTATACACTGTATATAGAAATAGACAAAGCAAGCGTGACATCACCCATTGGTTTGTGGGTTTGAAACCAGGAGTTTGGGATTTGAATGTGGCCATGTTGGTTGTGTGAAGCCATATTTGTACATGAAGGGAGGAGTGAGGAGGCAGGTCTGACCTTGAGCCTGAGATCACTGCCCAATGTCTATGAGACTGGCATTCAGGTCTGGTCTCATTGGAGAGCGGGCCTGTCAATCAAACTAACCACGCCCCTAGCCATGAGTATTTCATTTTTTACTTCATTTTTTAATTGAAGTCAGTTGGAGACAGAGTTTTTTAGAGCCAGCATCTAGTGGCCATCAGGAGTATTTGGTACTTTTTTACGCTTCTGTATTGACCTCATTTCGGAGCCCCACTTGCTTTGTTCATTTCTATAAACAGTGTATGAAACAGATATGCAACCTATGAGAAGGTCAACAAACAAACAAAAAAAATGTTGCAGTTTTATATCCTTGTAGTTTTGTTGGTTTGCTGTTTAACAAAAGCAGTGCTAAGTTAGTGAGAGCTGCAGGTGCATTGCTTGTGTTCTGGACAGTAGTCGTCACATTGTTAGAACCACACTGCTCCACCAGAGGGCAGTCTCACCTTCCCCTGGAACTGCTGCTTCATGCTGCAGCCTGATGGTGGCACATGTTGATACAGAGATGCAGGTATATCTGAGCTAAATCAAGCATGGGCACATATTTGTATCGCATGACTTGCAGAGATACAGCTCAGAAATGCACGTCAACACAGTGATATGTTTGCTGGCCTGCACTGCCCTCCCCCTCCCCACCCCTCCTCTGTAGCAGGATGTCAGGTTGTCACCCAGACCAGCGCCTCTGCTGTGGGAGCCTCCTCCTGCACCTCCCCTCCCTATCTCCCTGGACAATCAGCTATCCGGCTCTGACAGGCCTGACCCCGACCGGTCACATGGTCCCCGTCTCTCCAAAACAAGCCGTACCAACATCTGATTCAATTAGAGCGTGACCGTGACAGGGGAAAAGAAGGAGAGCATACCAGAGGCTACAGTTCATCCTGCCACATCCAAGTTAGAGCCACTGTTGGAGGCACTTCAGTGAATGTTTTCATAAAGTATGAATTAAGAACAGTGACATGTTTTTTCTTTGAAGCCTCAGTTGCTGTAACTTCAGGGAGAAGTTACCCTGAACCTGAGTCCTCTTACCCAATAAGAGGTAGATAATAATGTCTGTAAATTTAGCAAAATTATATTCAATTTGCTAATCAGCCACACATCCCATCCAGCCAGACAATCCTTGACCTTTGACCTTCTTCAACCACCACTTTCTCTGCAACCTGTTGGTCCAAAGTTCTTTCTTTTGCTCTCCTCTGTTTGCTTTGTACATTGTTTTCTAAATCAACAGCAGAGGCTGGCAACAAAACTCAGTATTTGGGTCCAAATTGTACAAATGTGAGACTGACTTTTCACCACAGTAACAGTGAAGTGATGTGTGTGCTCCAGTGAAATATTGTATGCTCATGTCTGTATTGATTGAAGTTGAAACGTTGGTGATTCCTCCTGTCAGTACAGATCCTGCTGTGTCATTCCCTTGTTTTTGTTAAAGGACCAAGCAGGTGGATGCAGACTTTAGATTTCTAAATGTGGAGTTTTACCATGCACAGCATAGAAATGGATGCACCAAGGTGGGCTCAGTGGGAAAAAAAAGTGCAATATTCCCATCGACCACTGGTCTGATCTGGCTCCAAAAAAACTCTGGCTGCAATTGACTTCATATCAACAATGGTCATTTTCAATCCAAAATACTTAAATAAATTAAGTAGATATTAGGCTTCAAAAAGAGGAAGATTTAGGGGCGGGTTAGCTTGATTGACAGGTCTGGTCTCTAACAAGACCAGCACTGAAGTAAAGTCTCATCCACATTGGACAGTGTCTTTGGGTTCAAGGGTCAGACTCCCCTCCTGACTCGTCCTAGCTAGTTTAGGAGTTTTATTGACATCTTACATGAAGAACAATTTTACAGAATTAATTCAGTTTCTCAATGGCTACCTAAAAGCTCATCACTGGATATACTAGACCTACTGCATGTGTTTGCATTTGATGGCATCTTTGACAGTATAAATGTGAAAAGGCTTCTAGCATCTGATGCCCACTGTAGATTCTCATATGTACTCAGAAAGTGGAGGTGGTGGGTGCAGTTTCATCACTGCGATATCACACTACATCTTACATACTGCTCCTTGGTCCCATCTTTGCTTGGTGAAAGCCAAACATCTCCAACAGTGACGGCATTGTAACTCATAATGACACAATGCAAAGATAATAAAACTGGTTGCCCAATACAACAAGATTACAATAAAACCAACATGACTTATAATGCTGCCCTCACTCACAGACTTGAGCTACCATTTGTACGCTAACATGCTAATGTTCAAGTTCATACCACAGCCTCTGAATGAAACATTTAGTGTGTTTACCATCTTTAGCTCGTTAGCATGCTCACTTTTGCTGCGTAGCACTAAGATGAGATTGATCCCACACCGGGGACATTGTTTTGTCCTTTGTCTTCTTTTTCTGTTGTCCTTTGTCTTGTTTTTTTTTGGCCCTTTGTCTTTCTTTTTTCTTTTTCTTTCTGGCATCATCTACAGTACAGCTGATGCTGACTAGTTTTTCAGGTATTGGGTTATTACAACACACAACACCACCGATTTCTCTGAATCACACTATGGCACCATAGTTAAGTGATAGGTTTACCAGAATTAGTAGGATTCATCCTCTGGGGCCTAGGAGCTACAGAAATTTTGTGGCAGTCTATGAAACAGTAGTTGCAACATTTCAGTATTAGTAAGGCTAAAATTAAATATGTGCTACTAAACATGTGGCGCCTCCAACTGTGCTGGGGGTTTAATCTTGACCACATGATGTACATGCTTTTAGAGCTTTCTGTATTTGCTGGTATTATTCATTAATAGTCAGAGGTTTAAAAGTCAGTAAATCAAGTACTGTGGTGACATCATTAGGGAAGTGGCAGCGTGTGAGCTGTCTGCTCTGTTAAACCCAGAGGAAGATGATGTGTGGAGAAGTGCGGCACGCTGTGGACTCGGCCGTGATAAAATTCAAATCCTTTCTTCACTTCAAAGACTCCCTGCTGAAGACGGAAAAGTAGCTTCACTCGATCATATCTTAAACCTTATAAGTGATGAGTGTCCTGCTGACAGCAGCTGTCTCAGTGCATCCTGTCAGCCTGATACATGGCTCTATGAAGTGTAATGGGTGGACTCATAGACTGTAAATACAAATGGACAAAGCAAGTGGAGCTCAAAAATGATTGTAGAAGTGCAAAACAGTGCAATACTCCTGACAGCCACTAGAGGCTGGTTCCAAAAAGCTCTGGCTTAAAAGTGGTCATTTTCAATCCTGAAATACTTAGTCAATACAACTTTTTACAAGTCATTCTGATATCATTAGCTATAGTCAACTCTTCTTCTCAGTGATCTGTTGGTCCATCTGAAAATCATTTATCATTAAGGAGAGATTAGGCTGAGAGAAGAGTAATATTTAGGGGCGTGGTTAGTTGATTGACAAGTCTATTGTCCCAAGAGACTAATGTCAAGTCTCATCCACCATCACAGTGACAATGCAAAAATGCAAATGTTTACAAGGTGTTACCCTCTTAGGTTTGCATGTTAGCATGCTAAGATTTGCCAATTTAAAAAAACGCAAAGCACAGCTGTAGCTGATGGGGTTTTTGGAGCTACTTTAAAGGAACAGTGTGTAAAATTTCAGGGGCTCTCTTGACATCAGTTTTCTCTATTGAAAACAGAATTATGTTTTGTTATCAAATATTCAAATATGACATTTAGGATCTAGGAGCATGGTTAGTTTGATCCACAGCTCTGTTCTGATTTTCCATTCTGAAAAAGCACCTAGTTGCACCTTCCTGGTAAAGAAATGACAGAGCCTCTGAGATTAAAAAAGAAAGTACAGTGAGGTTATGTGCCGATGACAAATATGAGCACACCATAGGAATTTTATAGTGATTCCTGTTAGCATTGTCTCTCCCTTTGTTGGCAGCTGGCAGACTGACACTGTGACTTAGATTTCAGTTTGGAGAAAAAGAGTCAGGTTTTCTGATTCTGTTCAGCAGCTAAAGGGTTAAAGTGGGAGGAGTGGCTGCGTCAAGTGACGCAAAAACACAGAAGGAGACCGGAGGTTTCCAATTAAAACAAAAGCCTGTAATGTGTAGTACAACTGCTCCCAGTCAAGTACCGCTATAAATAATACTTACTATTACATGAACTAGATTTACAAACATCCAAGGATCCCAGTACAATTTAGAGACAAGAGCTTGTTCATGATACAGGGTGTTTGTAAACTATAATATATGGTAAACAATGATTTAATACCCAAAAGTTACAGAAATAATAATTATACATATACATATTCTTCAAAGGAAGAGTTTTGCTGTCTCAGCATATTACTAGATAGATGACGCTGGGAATTATAGTGTCTACTTATAGAGTATAGTGTGTATGGGTCATGTGATTATTTATTTTTCATAGTTTTATTTCAGTATCAATATTTGACAAAATAGTGCTATTTGATCTATGAAATACCATTGTATGCCAATAACTAACTGAAATATTCCTTTTTTAAATCATTGATTGTTTGCA
Organism: Pseudochromis fuscus; assembly: GCA_900323345.1. NCBI lineage: Eukaryota > Metazoa > Chordata > Actinopteri > Pseudochromidae > Pseudochromis > Pseudochromis fuscus. The sequence goes on along the minus strand of OOFC01025416.1, from coordinate 715 downwards.
TGATTCCTTCTTGGTTTCTAAACTTGGTTATTGTAGATTCTCTAGTTTACTTGGTGATCTGCACAGACTGTATACAGACTAAGTGTGATGTCACCCGTTGGTTTGAGGACTTGCATTTTAAAGCCATTGGTATTTGAACATGGCCATGTTGATTGTTTGGAGCCAGAAGTGACCACATTTGGATATGAAGGGAGGAGTAAGGAGCCAGGTCTGACTCTTGAAGCTAAGGTCACTGTCCAATGTATAGGAGACTCCACCCCTCCAGTTCTATCAGCCTATTATCTTCTTATTGATGAAATGATTTTCAGATGGACCACCAAGATCACTGAGAAGATTTAACTTTAACTAATGACATCAGAATGACTTTATTTATTCACTGAGTATCTCAGCATTGAAAATGAGGATGTTTTAATTGAAATGAATTTTTAGAGCCAGCATCTAGTGGTCGTCAGGAGTATTGCACTTTTCTGCGCTTCAGTACTCTTGCTTCGTCCATTTCAACATACAGTCTGTGGTGATGTGTAAGTGCTTCGGTTAAGCTTTTATTCTGAAATCACGGCGCCTAGTATCTCTTCTGGCCCCGTTGTGTAGCTTGACTGCGCATGTCCGCCTGAGCTGCACCATCCACAGCAGCCTTCAGCAGAATAGCGCGGCTGCTGCTGCGGGATCCTCCGGGGAGCGGGCAGCGAGAGCCGTCGGCGTTTGCGTCCTCCTG
>OOFC01025415.1:21847-34854 GCA_900323345.1 Pseudochromis fuscus | reverse complement strand
GGGGGACGGTGATGGTGGTGGTGGTGGTGGTGCTGGTGGTGGAGGGGATACATGCCTGAGGGGGGGGAAGGCGCTTTGGTAGTGGTGCCAGGTGGCTCTGAGGTAGGGACGAGCGCCGTCCGTGGAGTACAGACGCCAAGCCGCCTGGGTGGGGGAGGGAGCAGATATGGACACACGTACATTCACATGGACGCACAAACACATACGTGACACAGAAGGGCAATGGTACAAACGCGGTGAGGAACAAGGGAGTGAGATTTATGTGAACATGTAACAGACACAGGGCGTTTTAGGGGAGTGTAACCAGCTGGCAGCCATGTACAGAGGCTCATAACATGGATACGAAGAAAAGCTTTGTGGATTTGACACAATCCAACAGGAACTAGTGTGACTTAGACATAAAACTACCAATGGATTTTAAACCTGATCACAATTATTTCCAGCTACACAATTGAATAATTTTTCTTACTGTAATGGTTTTGGAGGACAACTTATTTTGGCTTTTATTTTGAAGGCTTTCTTGCTGTTTGGATTAAATCAAAACGTTTGGACACATTTCGAGTTAATAAAGGGTCTGTGTCCAGAGGCAGCTGTTTCCATACAAATTCAAATTCACAATAACATTTTAAGTGTAAAACTTTTTTATTCCATTTGAGCTGATTATTCTTTAAAGTTTAAAAAAAGTTTAGCTTTTGTTACATCATCAATCCAACTCAAGAAGGAGTCGGGACTAACAATATCAAAATGTGTGCAATCCCGCCAATGGCCACTAGATGCCGCCTCCAAAAAACTCTCATTGTATTCAATTCAAAAATCCTCATTTTCATTCCTGAAATATTCAGTCAACACATTTTCAAGTCATTCTGGTGTCATTAGATAAAGTCAACTCTTCTCATCAGTGATCTGGTGATAAAGCCAAAAATCCTTTCATCATTAAGTAGATATTAGGCTTCAAAAAGAGGAAGATGTAGGGGTGTGGTTAGTTTGATTGACAGGTGTAGTCTCCAATGATTTACAGGTGGTTTGATGAACTTGAGTCTCATACACATTGGACCCTGTTCTCAGGTTCAAAAGTCAAACCTGCTTTTATTTCCAAATATGGTCACTTCTGGCATCAAAAAACCAACATGGCGGCTTCAAAATGTGACTCCACAAACCAACAGGTAGTCACATTAGCTTTGTCCGTTTAATAACCCGTGTTTGGACATGGAGAAGACACTTATCCTGGCTATTACTGACAAACCAGTTACTGTGTTGAAAACTGCCGCCAATGCCAGGGTGCACTTTCCCTCCCTTTATTTTTGCTAACTGTCAACACTATCAGCTGTGACGTTCTCAACAAAGCCGCACAGAAGTGCTACGGGATGGTTTCTATATCCTAGCATTAATAAGCACTTCAGGGAAGCATTATGAAAATGTTGTCATGAGTGTTTCCAGCACAAAAACAGCTGCCTGTCCACACAGACCCTAATAGGTGTACACTACATCTATGGTCATTGGGTACTTGCATGATGCAACATAATGTGTGTTAAGGCCTTGACTCGAGCTAAAAATAGTAAAAATGTCAGAATATATTCCAAAAATGGACACAGTGTCAGATATTTGGTCGTCTGCAGAAGCGGATGTCCTCGCATATTTGTCGATTTGCGTGGTCCACATGTGCTCATAAATTTAGGGCATCACAGTTTGTCAACCTTCATGGACACACACATATGCAAGATGTATAAAACTGGGGTCCAAAACTAGGTGTAATTTTTGAGCAAACTGCCAAATGTCGACCACAATAACTTTGTAGGTTGCTTTTTTCCTTATCTGTAATAATAATACCTGAAGCTGACTGAGCCTCGTCAATGGTGCCATGTGTGGTTACGAAATCTGGGACATGACTGGAAGGAACAAATATAAACACTGCACAGACAGGTTGGAAAATTAACACCGGCCACCTGCTAAACGCTGGTCAATTTTGGCGGTTGCCAGTTTGGAGATTCAATCTCGCTCTAAAAATCAAGTTATCAAGCAAAGTAGTTTCTGCAGCAGGTGGAAATTTGGAAATGATCAGCTGCTGAAGCCTGAAGACGGTGGTAATATTCTGACCTGCACACACACACACACACACACACACACACACACACAGAACAAATAGTGATTTAAAGCAGGGACAGTGTGTGTGTGTTTGTGTGTGAGAGAGAGATGGAGGGAGTGAAGTGACAGACAGAAGTGTAATGTTATCCACGTATTTAACACATCACGGCTGCGTCCAAGTTTCCTTTTACCTGTTGGGGGAAAATGTTACGAGCTTGGCAGATGTCAGACAGTGACCAGGTATTTGATACAGAGCCAATAAAACAGAAACAAGATCAACACACACACACACACACACACAGAATTAATTGCTCACTTAGTGGGTTATTCAGGATCACCTGGTCTTTCTCAAATCCAACTGAGAGGCATCGATAAGAAGGTAGAATTATTCATTTATTTCATACAACCTTAAAATTGTTGCATTGTTTTTATCCAGCATGATAGAATAATTTGTTGCCTTTACATGTTTTGTATCATCTGAAACTGTTTCTTGAATCCACTGTGTAATAACCAACATGTCTTGCTGGGTTAGATTAACAGTGTGTGTAATTAGTCCAATATTTACCAAGCAGCTGTGCAAAACCAACACAGCCTTGTTCAGGGTGACAAATTATGACAAAACTCACCCAGGAATGGAGCGACACGTGCTTTTTAAACAAATGTAACTTTACTCTAATCACCTAAAGCATTTATTTGGAAGGGAAACAAACCAAACACATTTATATCAATAAGTTAAGTATTGTAGGTTAGGAAGTAGGAAGTAGATGTAAATTATAATCGTAGACTGTGTATAGAAATGGATGAAGCAGCCAGGTATCAAAAATGAGGCCAATGCTGAAGTGAAAAAAGGGGAAATACCTTCAACAGCCACTAGATGCTGCCTCTAAAGTCAGTACATTTTTCCACAGGTCATTCTGATGTCATTACCTAAAGTCAGCTCTTAAAGATATATTATCACGGATATTAGGCTCAAACAGAGGAAGATTTAGGGGCGGGGCTTGTTTGATTGACAGATCTGGCCTCCAATGAGACTGAACCCGAGTTTCATACACATTAGCTGTTCAAGGGTCCAACCTGCATCTTGACTTCACCCATTGTTGTGTGGATTCATATGCAATCATGGTCTCTTCTGGCTCCTTACAACAAACATGGTGACGTTCAAATGCAAAACGGGTGACATCACATTCGCTTCATCCATTCTGTAAACAGTCTGAATATAATGCTCATCATCAGAAAGTTGTCATTAAAGAAATTACACATTACTACCATAAATTATGCTGCTCCACTTTAACACCTGATGAAGTTGTACACGATGGTAAAATTAAACATATACTTTCATAATTTGTTTACTGTAATACAGGTGATTACATTATAGGTTGCATTATTTTCATCCTGCAGAGGATTTTGTTGAATTGATGTATTTACATGATACATATATCTGATAGTTCACCAAGATTTGATTTTTCCTCAGGCAATTCACATAAAATATTCAACTGTGTGTGACCCCATCGAGTGATCCACCCATGCTGCTATGTCTCACACCTTAAGTGTAATTGATGTGCAATAGTCTTTGATGTGGTTTATTCATCCTGGTATTTATTAAGATTTCATCAACTTTAAGCACTTTAAGTGAAACTATGTACTTTCAATAAACCCCACACCTTAAGTAAAAATGATGTGCACTACAGTTTTCATTTATTCCAGTATTTATTATGATTTTATCATTTGGCTGTTGCACTCTGCACTTTAAGAGGAGTGTTGTACAATGCAGTTTTCATTCAGTCTTTAGTTATTCTTTGTACTTATTATAATTTTATCATTCGATGGCTACATTCTACATGCTTTGTTTTATTCATTCATTCATAATTATTATCATATTTGATTTTCCACAAATAAAACAGTGCGATAGGGTAAACTGAGGCCAGGAAATGCTGCATTTCTTGGCTAATTCTGTAGGTGTGTTTGGAAAGAGACCGGCTTCGTCAGCGTCTCGTGACATTTTCAGTCCAGAAAACCCTTCATTAAGGCACTGATGTAATTTTTTTGACAGCAAAGTTTGGGTAACAATTTAGATTTCCAGATTTATTTCCACTTCCAAATATGTAGTGTTTAAAACTGGGTCAACTGTGGAGTGTCTGGACTTAAATTGTGACTGATTGTTCGTGTTTTTCAGCCCAGGAAGTTTTTGTCTCGCTGTGTCTAATAGCTGGAACACCATGGCCATGTTTTGACAGTGGTCAGCATCATATCTGAAACAGATTGTGACAAAACACTGAAACAACACTGTAAGGCTCAACTATGTACTCAATGGAAATTTAGTAGTTTGAGTTTTTTTATAATAGCCTCACACACACACACTATAGTTACACACAGAAATGAAAATACATAGAAACACACACATACATTTGCACACTTCAGGCTACACACACACACACGCACACGCACACACACTCCACGGAGGATATTTTATTGTTCATTAGAAAGCCATGCAGCTGGTCTTGTCTATTACAATGACTGAGGGTCTGGAGGAGCGTCTGCCCAGGGACTGATCGCCATGGAAACGGCTCATAAATCCCAGCAGTGTGTGTTGCTGTTGGACCTGAGAGACGACAGCGTGCCTCACACACCGTTAGTCATCGCCGACGGCCCAGAGAAGGGCAACACACACACTCATACTGAGGACGCTCTTAATGAAACACCTTTACACTGATAGGAGGGATGCTCACCTACACTTCATCATATTCCTAACACACTCATCAAAGGGTAATGAGTGGTCACACACTCGCTTTTATTTAGACACAGACGCACACATGGGGAGAGGCTTTCAAACAGACACATAAAAACATGAAAATTTGCACATAAAGTGGAGGAAAAGTCTCTGGTCCTTAGCTGCTGCTGCTGCTGCTGGATAAAACATCCATATTAGACGTGAGGAGTGTTTGTTCTCGGCGGGTGTGTGTGTTTACCTGGATGAGGCTGGCAGCTGGATTCCTTCTCTTTTCAAAGTGCTTTTGTCGATGCTGCTCCTGCACCTTCAGGGCAAAACCGGACCCCAGGATGCCCTTTCAATGCAGAAAACACACAGACACACTCTGAGTTTGAAAGTATGCTCCCTGCTCTTGTCAGCGTGATCTTGAAGGATTATTTCTGAAATGTTATCAGTGAAAATGTGTGTTTCACTCACAGCTGGCAGGGCGAAGAATGAGATCCCCAGCAGAGCGAAACCAGCTGATAATAGGCGTCCTGTCCACGTCTGTGGAGTCTTGTCTCCGTAGCCAATGGTTGTTAGGGTGATCTGAAGGATCAGATGTTAGTAATGACAAAAAATGTTTTATTTATCTGGCAGAGTTCATGCAGAAAGTGCAACTCACAATGCTTCATATCAATATAAGGTTATTCCAGAACATAGTCTGTATATACAATGGACAAAGCTAACATGACGTCACCCACTGGTTTGTGGACTTGTGTTCTGAGGTCAGGAGCCAGAAGTGACCATATTTGGATATTAAGGGAGTGTATCTAAGACTCAACTTCACGCTGGTTTTATTGGAGACCAGACCTGTCAATCAAACTAACAACCCCCCCTAAATATTTCTTTTTTTGAAGCCTAACATCTACCCAATAATGTTTTGTTTTTGTTATTTTTACCGATGGACGACCCATTAACTGAAAACAAGAGTTGGCTTTAGCATCAGCATGACTTGTAGAAAAATTGTATTGACTGAATATTGATTGTTTGAAAATGACCATTTTTGAATTGAAATCAATTGGAGCCAGAGTTTTCTGAAGCCAGCATCTAGTGGCCATTGGTGGTATTGCACTTATTTACACTTCCGCACATGCCTCACTTTAGCGACCTGTTAACTTTGTCCATTTCTATGTCTATGTTCCAGATGTGAGGATCAATGACACAGGAAGTAGATTTTAAAGACCACAGCCAGAGGATCTAAGGAGAATACCTAATTACCATATTAGAAAAATAGCCAGGAGCTATTTATATAGATCTTTAGAAATTAAAATGAATGCTAAAATAAACAAAGGGCCTTTCAAAATGGAGTAAAGTGTTCTCTGGGTTTAGGTTCATTAAGAAGACATTTTGCTTGAAGATTTCTTTGTGAGACCAACAAACAAAACCCTTCAATATCAAAGTCTGTGGTGTCTTCCCTGGACATAAAAGGCTGGACACAGTCAATATTTCTAAGATGATGAAATGCATGTCTCTGAGAATCAAAGGATAAGTTGTTATCAAAGAAAAGAGAGTATTCTTGCTTCTTGTTTTGTATTCATTGCTAGCTTGGTGAGTCTGTTTTTCTGTGGCACTGATCATGAGTAACTCAGGTTTGTTTCTATTAAGCTGGAGAAAGTTTTGTACCTCACTTAATAATGTGATTGATGGAGGAAGATAGTTTATCGATGGACCTACTGTCAGAAGATGAGAATGAAATATATATGTGTGCATCATCAGCATAGAAATGAAAATCAATTCTGTGCTCTATGGTGATATTTCCCAGTGGCAGCATGAAAAGATTAAAATATGGGCATCCCAGAATGGACTCTGGAGGGACCCATAGATGACCTCAATTTTAGATGGCAGCACATAGACAGGAGACTCTCAGTGATTTGTTCAAAAGTGAGCAGTGAGTTATGATTCTGGACACGCCAAAAAATGGTGGACAATGAAAATATGACCCTGGAGTATAAGATGTTAAATTACACAACTAGAACTGATGGTAACAGATACACAATATTGCAATACCACAGAAATATGAGGTGTTATGTGCTGTCTGTCTCCTCCTTTGTCTTATTCTGCCAGTACACGATTTTGTTGATTTTCAGCAGCTCTTGTGTTGCATTTTCTGTTTCCCTCCCAGTGAATTGCTTGACTTTAGTGGTCAGAGTACTTCAGGTACCCTCTCTATCTATCTGCACTCAGTGGTGATGGCTCCCTGACAGCTTTCCTGTTGACTCATACATCTTAAAAGTTTATGTGGCTAAACTTCAGCTTGTCAAAAAATATATATTATATAACAGCCTTTAGTGTCTCCCAGAAAGAGAGATGCTCCGAGGCCACAGAACGTGGGAACACAGTGTGTTTCAGAGTCATTCGCACAAACCAAACAGGCCAGTCTCACCTGGCAGCGGAAGAAAATTGAATTTATTGATTGGGCCATTTCTTGTTTGTGTGTTTGTCCGCTTCCACATTTTCAGGAGAGGATGTAGGAGGAAACAGTGCGGCACAGCCAGTCGAGTGTGACTTTAAAGACTATTCCAGCTTGGGCTCCATGTTGCATGTGTCATTAAGGTCACATTGAAACTGTAAATGGAAATATATCACTGTTGTCAGAGAGAAGGAGCCGAGCTTTCTTTGATTTGGCCTGGGATTTAGGGGGCGATAACGTGATGCTGGGTTTGGAAAATCCTTCTGCAAACATCTTTTATGATTTAAAAACTATGTGGCCATCAGTTAAATTAGACAGGGTAGTTTAAACCCTTTAAACCGGGGAATAAGAGACGTCACAAGCAACGCTGTCCAAAAAGTAAAATGTCTCTGGGTTTCAAAACAGCTTTAAACCTCTATCACATTATGATGTTCTGTGTATGTTGCAAAGTGTGTGTTTTGTGTGTGTTTTCTCACCGTGCCCCACCACAGAGCATCGGCGTAGGTGGCGAAGTCCTTGTTGAATTCTTTCTCCACCAGATAGACCAGGAAGGAGGAGAAGATCAACACCAGGAAGCCGATGTACCAGGCAGTCACCAGCTCCTGCAGCACATACTCATTATTAAAAATCACTGTATTTCCCAAACAGGAAGCTTTAAGACAGTGTGTTTTGTGATGGTCACTGGTGATGAGATACTTGCTATTCTTCACCGTGCAGCGTTAGTCATTGAAAAGCACAGACTATTAAAATAATTATTAATTAATAATCCATTCAGTATAGTAAAGGCTCATAGATCAAAATGTGTCATGTGATGTACCTGTGACATTGGTGACAGATTATACATATAACAACAACATATAGTGCATTTTTAAATGATACTACTGTTGCATATCCTGTCAACTCAGAAATGTTACTTCCTATGAAACACAAAGAGTTTTCATACATACATACACTATAAAAGTAAATATATAATGGTTCATACTCACCATGATCTTTACTACATCATATCATTTTTACAGCTTATCTTTTGGACTGCCAGTTGGTATTGTAAGATTATTTATTTCTGATTTATTTATTACATGGATTATTTAAGAAATTACATGCATTTAATTCAACTTTCTTGACTGAGTCCTTTTCCGTGTTTAGTGCTGTAGTAAGTTATATTTTCCAAGTGGATGCTAAGCTGAGGAAAGGGAGTACAAACATTACTGAATAAACTTCCAGCTTCACCACTGTTTGTATATTTGACAGCTGCAAATTAAGATTTTTGTAAACCCCACATGCCTTGCACCAGCTCCACCTACAACAATATATTATGCAGCAGCCTTTTTCACAATTACTTTCATTTCCCTGATCATATATTATAAAAATATTTTCTTCAGTTTACATAAAGGACTTTTGTTTGACTATTTTTACTTAAAAGTAGGTCCTCAAATATCAAACATACAAATTAAACATTTTTCTGTGTCTGTTTTCAAAGTGCTATATGAATAAATGAAGTTCCTCTGGTAATATTATCTAATTCGTCAACAGTTATTGTAAAGAGCTGGGTAGTTGGCATCCATCCTCCATCCCAACCCAACAGACAAAACCAGGCCACCTACATGATCTATATAAACAGAAGCAAAGCCAAACACTTCATAGTGACATTGATTACCACTTTAAATATCTCAGCCCCCAGACTTCAGGAGCAGCTCAGACAACAAAGATGTCCCACCTTACTATGTGCATAAACTACAGATCCGAGCAGCTTCCAGGTCCCTCCCCTGCGGTCCATGCGCACCATGCGCAGGATCTGAAGGAAGCGGAGGCTACGCAGCGCAGAGGTGGCAAAGATGTTACCCTGGCTACCGGCCGAAACCACAGCAACCGAGGCGATAAGCACGATGATGTCTGGGGAGCAAAAAGACTGAAAATTAAAGGTCACAGGTTTCGCAATATTAGCAACAGGAACTGTGGTTGACTCACCTACTTTCTTAAATCCATCTTCTCACCCACCCATCCATCACCTTTAAAAACAACTATTGATTTACTACAAGCTGTTTGTTTCCTTTTCTCTCTCTGTTAGTCTTCCTCTGTCATTCTGTCTACAATCCTAAAACACCACATTCTTCTTTGCTTGTATTTCAGTTTTCTTCTTCACTAGAGCAACAAGAGAGACACAGCGTCCGCTAAATGAGTGTCTTTTTATGCTCTTTTGATGGTGGTTACAATGACTGGAGATAAACAGCATTTATCTGTGTTGGCAAACAACATCATTACTTGAGGATAATCTCTTAAAATCACACTGTAAAGACGTAATACAAGCAGTGGTTCTGGATATAATGAAGGACACATGTTTGTGTAAACACAATTCAATCTCCCAAGCAACTGTCGGCCTCAACAAAATGTTTTTCTGTAAAAAAACAGGATATCACCAGGGAAATCTTAAGCCTGAAATGAGACAATGTAATAAATGTGTTCAGAGTTGTGAATGGCTTCATTGATGAACTGTGCAGTTAAATAGCAACAACATAGTTTAATTTAGACAGGTTTATCTTTGTCATGCAGAAAAGACAGAGCTGGAGCTGAAGATGTTGAGATTCTCTTTAGGAGAACAGGATTAGGGACGAGCACATCAGAGGGACAGTCCTGGATGGACGCCTCAGAGACAAAGTGTGAGAAGCCAGATTGAGATGGTTTGGACGTGTGCGAAGGAGGGACAGGGAATATATCGACACAAGGATGCTAAAGATGGAGCTGCCAGGGCGGGAGGAAGAGAGGAAGACCGAAGAGGAGGTTTATGGATGTAGTAAAAAGGGATGTGCATCTGGATGGTGTGACGGAGGACAGGTGGAGGGTATCAGATGATTTGCAGGGGCACAGTAGAAGAAGAAGAAGAAATAGAAAAAGGAAGATGTAGAAATAGAAGAAAAGGGGAAGATGTAGAAGTAGAAGAAGAAAAAGATGTAGAAGTAGAAGAAAAGGAAGATGTTGAAGGAAAAAAGAAAAAGATGTAGAAATAGAAGAAGTAGAGAAGCTGTAGAAGTAGAAGAAAATGTAGATAAAATAGGAGTAGATGATGAAGAAGTCATAGAAGTAGAGTCAAAGGAAGAAGAAGCAGAACAAGTAGAAGCAGAAGTAGTAGTAGTAGAAGATCAAGAAAAAGAAGAAATAGAAGTAGTAGAAGAAGAAAAAGACATAGACATAGAAGAAAGGGAAGAAATAGAAGAAATACTTGAAGAAGCTGAAGAAGCTGAAGAAGCAGAAGAAGAAGAAGGAGAAGAAGAAGAAGAAGTAGTCATGGTATAAGAAGAAGATGTAGAAGAAAAGGAAGAAGTTGAAATACAAGTAGAAGACGAAGCAGACCAGTAGAAATACAAGTAGAAGACGAAGCAGACCAGTAGAAATACAAGTAGAAGAAGATGTAGAAGACAAAGTCTAACCTGAAGAGACACTTTTGTCTCTACATGTCTTTTTCCCCGGCTTCACACACACCTACCTATGACACAGAACGGCTTCCTGGCGAAGCGGAGGCGTCCCTGCCAGCCTCGGTAGCGACAGCAGCAGCCGGCACTCCATATCCTGATGATGTACTCCAGGCCAAACACTACAATCATCACAAACTCCTGCCGGACACACACACACACACACAAAATCACATAATGCTGCAAAAGCACAGCATCATAAAGACAGTCACAGCAGAAGGATGGAGTTGGTGAGTTTGTCTGTACTGTGGCTCTCACACTGAAAATGTTCCTTTACAGGAAACAATGCATGTCTCACACACATACACACACACACACACACACACACACACAAATCAGGTTTATTCAGTGATTATCTAAAAGGTCAATACTGGGAAATGTGCAAAAAATCATCAGACTACTATTACTGTAGTGGAGTACATCTTTATGAGCGTGCTTTATATTCACTGAACCAAACATTTGGACGTGTCCTGGCAGGAGGAGCGCAGGTGTAATTAATAACATTAATAATGGCTGTGTTCCATTTAGGTGCCACTTCCAGGGGCCCTGTTATTACACATGCTGGTTCCCTGGTCTGACTGACTGTGACACTTCAGTGAAACGGAGCCATGGGGACTGGTATTAGTTACACCTGTGCTTTTCCTGCTATGACAGTTTAGATGTCTGCAGTCACAGGACGCTTTTTTATTTTCCTTTTCACACAGACGTTTTGACTTGTCACAGCCGGAAAAGAACATGTGAAATAAATGCCTTTAATGAGGTTTCAGTTCCACTAAGAGATGCTTTTTAATGTCTTTAGTAACTCCTGTGACGCACCGTAACATCTGCTGTAACACAGCTTAACATTATTTTTTAATTAGGACAGAAAGTCACAGCTATGACATCAAAGAGTAAAACAACACAACTTTAAAGTAACAGTTTGTCGTGTTAGGAAATATTCTCAATCCTTTGTTACTGAGATAAATAATATGAAGCACGTTCCTTGTATAAAAGCCAACCTTTCAAAATAAAATGTAAAAAAATTGAGATCTGTTCACAAGTTTAAAGGTTTAGTCCATGCAAATATGAAAAAACACACACAGAAATTCACAAAAAACACCACTTTCTGATAAAAATGTAAAATTTTACTTACTACCAAAACAAACAGTTCCTATAATAGTTCATTAATCATCAACAGAAACTTATTGTGTGTATTTTTTTTGCACTTCTCTCACAAATCGAAACAAACTGTCTGCTATAGGTGAAGAAAGTTAGATTTTTCTTTTCTTTTCTTTTCTTCTTGTATTTGTGCTTCACTGTTTCCCCCCTCCCACAGTCTGATTGATGAATTTCAGCTTAATCACATCTGAGGCACAGACTTAAATTGAATTGTGACGGTGTTATGTGGATGTTGAGTAGCAGGGGACCAATCGGCATGGTTCATTATAGAGCTGGGAATGCACAATCAGCATCTCTAATGCAGGCGTGACCATCACTCAACCACACACACACACACACACACACACACACAGGCATGTCTCTATGACTTCAGAGGACATAACACTGACTTAAAGTCACTTACTGGAGACTTTCTCTAATCTCAACTAAATGTCATAGTTTTTTAGTTTCGTGCCCAAAAAAATCTGGCAGATACAAAATCATGTCCAACATATAAAAATATAGTAATTCTTGTTTTTTTTTTATATAACTTTGTATAGGATCCTGTCTTTTTTTCTTCTTTTTATTGTTTAAATGAAGGTAATTTGAACATGTAAAAACACACAAATATTGTATAAATATTATAAATAAATCATATATATATTTTTGTGTTTAAAAAATATAGCTACAATCTGAAAAATAAAAAAAAACTTTTAATGACATTTATGATTCTATTTAACTTTCATCTACATTTTTTATAACAGTTTTTATAACAACGATGAACAGATTTTTATTTATTTTAATCTATTCAGCTTGTTTTCCAACTTTTATCAAAAATCTAACTATATTTTGAAACTTTTATTCTCTTAAACACCTGTTTTTCAGTGTTTGTACTTTTTTTTAACCTTTCAAACTTTTCAAACTTTTATACTTAGAACAACTGTTTTTAAACTCTTACATTTTTCAGCAATTCTTGGCAAATTATTTCAGTTTTCAGGATTCACACTAGTACATCCTCTACTCTCACTGTGTCCCTCACTGTGTTTATTATAACCTCAGGAAGTAGCCTCTGGAAGACACATGCTGATTGAATACACATATTTATGTGTGTGTGTGTGTGTGTGTGTGTGTGTGTGTGTGTGTGTGTGTGTGTGTGTGTGTT